>JAALXK010000194.1:0-249128 GCA_012977745.1 Fusarium anguioides | reverse complement strand
CATAGACCCCCTGTCTCGCCCACAACGGGAATAAAGGGACCCTTGCGCTGGACAGGGATATTGACCAACTGCCTTCCTACACTGGAAAAATGCGTTCGAATTAACCGCTCTTTTCGACCGCCACGCCGAGGCTCACATGGGAACCAAAGAGGCGGCCACAGCGGTACAGTCCGAGTTTTCAACCATGGCCTGAGATTTTAGAGGCCTGGTAGGCAGCCTTGGGAAAAAAGGGACAGAATCTTGCTAGGGGGATCTTGAAAGCGGGAGGGAGAAGCGAATCGAAGAGATGGATGGATGGTCTGATCTGATGGGGCAATACCCGCCGTTGCCGACTTGGCTGGACAGGCATTCTTTGATTTACGATGCATGATGAGCAACCGTTGCAGTAGTATTCAATTTCTAACAAAAAATCATGAGATTTGGTTTAGATCTCATGTTTAACACACAGACAATACACAAAGCTGAGGTGAGCTGATGTTGAGTACGTGCGGCTGCGCGGCATGTATGTAAGGTAAAGCAAAGTATGTGTTGCACAAGAGATAGATCTCCGAACTTATGCGTCATCCAATATACCTCCTCATTCACTCACTCATTCAAGCATGCATGCATGCATACATTCATACATACGGGACAGTACATACACCATTAGAGAAAAACGCTTACGACTACACACCACTTCAAAACTTGCGAGATGAGGTACGAATGCATCGCACCGGCGTAGTTCCAGGGGCAGAGAAGTCTTCCAACGATTAAAATAGCTATATGCAACCATTCAGCTCGGGTTTGCATAGCTTTGTGCCGCCACACTTTTTGGCTGAATGCCGCACCATTCGCCCTTGTGAGACACGGCGAATCTCCGTTAAATGTAAGGAGAAGGCTGAGTCCAAAGTTAGACTCTACAGAGTTTAAAGACCGAGGCTGAAGATGTATCCTGAAGCATATGAATATGATATTTCGTATTTTTGTATCCTCCTTTCAACCATCAATTTGTCCTTGCTAATTATTATCCTCTTCCCCAGCTCGGGGAGCTCACATTTCCTTGCTTCACTTGGATGTATTTACCACCAATCACCACCCAACGTGACAAAACCCCTGTACCTTGACATAAAACGCTCAAAATGTGGACAACGTCATTTGGAACTTTTCCAAGAATCAATAAGAGCCAAGAGCTTAGATCTTCTTCTTGACAAGCCTAACTCTAACAGATTGAATCTGACGTCGAATTTGGGGTCGTGAATTATCGCCTTGTTCTCGAATGCCTGATGAAACATCAAGTGACGCAAGGTAGGATTGCATCACTTGGCTTACATACTTGGTCAACAAATAAACAGAAAATTTAGATGATGAAATTGAATCTAACAATAAGCTTGCTAACTAGGATTATTATCGCGCTGAGCTTTGCGTGAAGAGATCTTATCTATCCAGTGTATAGGTCCACATCTTCAATCCCATCGCTCATAATCGGGAAAGTATTTCTCATGAATCCTCTTCGCATAGTCAACCACTGCCGACTGCTTCCTGATAACCGATGCTGAAACGGGAGATCTAAGAGGATATTAGTAAAATGTGCCGTAATCTCTCATAAGGATAATCACTTACGCTTCGCAAACAAACGACGAAACAATAAACCCAAACAGTGTTGCATCAACCTCTGTCGGTTCATCACCTCCAAGAGCCCAAAATGGTCCAGCTCCTTTCTTGTTAACCCTCGCCTCTGCCAACAAAGCGTCAATACTCTCCCAGACCTCCTCTCTTAGATATGTTATCTCATCATCCGTCAGTCGTCCTGTGCCTTGCCCATATGCCGTTCTCGCATTAGCACGGGAAGCAAGCCACCCTATAACAACTTGTAAAGGAAAAGGCATCGATGCGAAAAGACCAGAACGCATAGTATGGTAATTATCCACCCATTTCTCGCGACAACCATAGAAGTAGACTTTTTCTTCCATAAGAGCTCTAAATGCTAGATCTTGTGCTCTTTGGAGAGGTGAGATAGTTGCGTTGAGGTCAGAAATGAGACCCTGGTCGACGAAATTCTTGATGATGGATGTTGAATCGCTCAAACTCTCTCCATTCAAGATGATATAAGGAATCTTTCCTCGAGGAGCTGTTTTTGGTGATCCAGTGTCTGGGGTGTATTTTAATCCTGCGAAGCGTAGACGAGCTTCGAGTTTGATAACGAATGGAGACCAAGTAAAGGCCGTTGCCTTTCCGGGACCACGGAAGATGGTAAGTTGAGGGAATGCATTAGATGCCATTGTTGCTGGTATTTGACTGAGACTATTGTCGTATTATAACTTGTGATATTGAATTATTTCTATTAACTATCTGGAAATACCGTGAGTTTTTATATTGTTGGCTTTCATTCCTTTCGCTGTTCGGTTCGTGACCGGACTCTCAGTCATGTCCGGGATCCACACCGGAATGCGAGGGAGGATCGGGCCCGTGATGTTCGGGGTCGAATTGAATTGAACGACTGTCAATGGCCAGTTCGGTTTCCTACCTCCTTTTGTAAGGCTCATCTTATCGTTATCGCATATCGCCGTAAGCTAATGGCCAGTCTACCAATGTTCAGCTCATCGCAATAGCATCCCACCTCAAAATAGAAACTCCGCATTCACTGCCACAAATTTTCCTCAACAAGAATAAAATAGCGTCATTAAGAAGCTGAGATTACAAATTATCTTTTCTTTGCTATTACAAATCCCTTTCTCTTGGACCTTCTTATATAAAATGACTAACAAACTGTGTCTTTCTCGCTTGGACCTTCTCACGCTTCTCGACTTCTCGGTCAAATCCACTGTATTTTAACGTGATGGATCCTCTACACCACCAATCGTGGCGCTCAGCTTTCTCGGAGTCTCCAAGAAGGGCGAAGCTGCCGTGGGGAATGACTCCGCACCATGACGGCGTGGAGGCTCTTGGAGAAGTGGTGATACCATTATCAAGACTTATAAGGACGTGCCTCTCCCTTGTGAATCAATCATTTCTCAGATTTCAACACGAACTCAGAGATATCAGTCAAAATGAGTGGAAAGACATTCAACGTCGGTATTGTTGGATATGGGTAAGTTCATCTGTCTCGACATCACATCATCAGCTGACTCTTTATAGCATGTCCGCCAAGATCTTTCACATCCCCTTCCTCACTCAAACTCCCCAATTCAAGCTTCATGCCATTGTTCAACGTTCTCCCAAGGAGGGAAACTCGGCACCCGCTGACTATCCCGATATCAAGCACTACACAGACTACAAGGAGCTCTTCGCCGACTCTGCAGTTGATCTAGTCGTCATCAGCACTCCTCCTGGCAACCACTTTGAGCTCACAAAGGCTGCACTCGAGTCCGGAAAACATGTCTTGACTGAGAAGCCTTTCGTGCCTACTTCTGCTGAGGCAGATCAGCTTATTGAGATTGCCAAGCAGAATGGCAAGCTTGTCATCATCTACCAGAACAGACGATGGGACTCTGACTTTGTAACACTGAAGAAGCTCATTTCTGAGGGTACTCTGGGCCGTATCATTCAGTTCGATAACCACTTTGACCGCTACCGAATGGAACCCTCTAAGAACTGGAAGCTTGACCTCCCCCTTTCTCAGGGTGGCAGTGCTCTCTACGACCTGGGCACTCATCTCATCGACCAGGCTTATGTTCTCTTCGGCAAGCCTCAGTCCGTTCACGGCCGTCTGCTTTCCCAGCGCACCGGCAAATTCGACTTTGAGAACCCTGACGGTGTCTCAGCAGAGCTGACATACCCCGATGGTCTCCTCGTCAACATCCGCATCAGCGTTCTAAGCGCTGAGATCGAGCAGCCTCGCTTCTGGGTCCGCGGCACAAAGGGAAGTTTCCACAAGCTTGGCCTCGACACACAAGAAGATGCTCTCAAGGCCGGCGCCATGGCTACCGATGCAGAATTCGGAAAGGAGGATCCTGCTCGCTATAAGTTGGTCGTCGTCGATGAAAATGAGAAGGCAAAGGAGCAAACTCTTTCATCCATTGAGGTGCCGACTTATAAGGCTTTCTATTCTCAGCTCGCCAAGGCTGTTGAGAGCGGCAAGGAGGGAGATGTACCTGTGAAAGCAACTGAGGCTCGGGATGTGTTGCAGATCATCGAAGGTGTTTTCGAGAGTGCCAAGACAGGCAAGGATGTTACTTTTGCTTAGGATGTCTCGCAACTTATATAATAGTAATGAATAAAAAGGTTATGGGCTGGTAAAACTGATGACCGAGCCCTTGACGATACTCAGTTCGCGTAGTTTGTAGTTCGTTGAAGCGCGCGTTTTGCCAGAACTGTGACTGGCATCACAGTTAGATGAATGTCGCTTGAATCACTGCAGAGAGAAGAATTTGGTATGAAATCTTTTAGATTGACCATAGTAATGACCAAAGGAGGTATCCCTAAATAGCAACCGTGCAACCTATCCAATCCAAGTAGAACTAATAAAAGGACGAGCCTCAGACTCATCGTCTATAGGTTTTCTCAAGAACATGCTTCAAAAGAACAACTCCAATCCGTTATAACTTCTCCTAGATGCAAAAATATGTATTCCTCTTTTTCTCGTTCACATTCATTTAAATGGCGAGCATAAATCCTGCAACAACTGCAATGGCGATAAACGCACTGCTGGCCTTTGACGCTGAACTGGCGATTTCGATCTCATCTCCGATGTACTTGGGGTCATACTGGCCAGGCTCGCGCTCATCGAGAGTGCCGTTCCAGCAGTAGTTTGTGAAGCACTCCTGACACTTGTCGGGAACGGTGGTATTTGTGCGGTCGAAGCTGCGGGAGAGCATAGCGCAACCAACGCAGACGGGCCAGTCCTTATCGTGGGTACCGTTAAGCATGGTAGCTACTGCGTAGCCGTTCTCGATGATGGCCGAGAGCTCGGAGGTGTTGATGCTCATCTGGAAGGTGGAGATGTTGGAGTTGTAGACGTAAGGGTAGTTGGGGATGTAGACGATGAGAGGCGAAGGGTCAGTCATGTTGGTTGCGTTGCAGCCAAAGAAGGTTGGGCGGCTGTTGAGACCCAGGTTGAGGAATGTGTTCTTGCCGGGGATGGTGGGGAAGGATGAGCCTTCGGAGATGTTGGTGAGAGATCGCTCATAGGTGGCGATGGGAGATGCGCCGTTGGGCCAGCCATATTCGGTGTCGGCTGATGAGTCGAAGGAGAAGACGACATCGACCTCACGATCCTTTCGGAGGTGAGGGTAGTAAGGGATGTTCTGGAGATCCTCACCACCATCCACAAGGGTGAGTCTGTCAGAGTCGGCGCTCAAGTTGTTGTCCTCGTTCCAGCCCTTGAAGGGGTTGGGAGTCCAGTCAGCAATGTCGTTGTTGTCCTTGCCAATAGCCTTGAGAACAGACGACACGGCTTCAACAGCAATATCGGGAACTTTGTCGGGGACGTAGTTGTTATCATCTTCGTTGAGATACAGCACGATCTGGTTGAAGAGACTGCTGGAAGTTCCCATGACGAAACCGGCGTTGTCGAACCCACGAATACAAGACTTGTCCTTGGGGAGCTTTCCGTTGTCGAACTCTGAACCGACGTATTTAAGAGGGACAAAACCCTCGAGGACAGGGTCGTAGGAACCGAGCTCCCAGGGGGTGAACTCGAAGTTGGTCGCGTTAAGGCTGATAATGGTCTCGTTGGGGGCACGGCCGTCCGCAACAATGATGGGCATAGGGGCTTTACCCTCAGAGAAGTCGGGATCGTCAGCGAGGGAGGACCAGGTGTATGCAGGACCTCCATCTGTAGCGTTGATGAGCTGGTAAGAGAGCATACGGCCCCAGTAATCGGTAAGAGATCGTTCATAGCCTGCGTCCTTCTTATCGGAAACGGCGTCAAAAATCGTGTTATAATACTGAAGAAGAGAGTAGCTCTCGGGACCCTCAAGAATTGAGTTTTCCAACTGCCAGATACCAGGGTAGTTTACGCTCTCCTGAACAGAGGTGAAGTTGTTCATCATCAAACTACCAACGAGCCATCCGCCACCGGAAAGACCTGAGAGATATGTCGCACTTTGGAGAAGACCACCGAGGTTTCCATCCTTGTCGCTTCCGTCAGAACGAATATCCCAAGCTGCCAGCGCACCAGCACCACAAAGCATAGCACGGTAGCCACCTCCAGAGACGGCAAGACCAATGTTTGGTAGCGCTGTAGCGTCCTTTTCAACATCTTTAAGATACTCCTCGCTGTTGAAGCCCGGAATCGCAATGCGCTTTAGGAGGGTTCGCATAGGGGCAATCGTCTCGTTGCGTCGCTTGGGAATCCAGTCGCGCTCCATCTTTGAGATTTTGGAGCCCTTTCGAATCGTCGGGCGGTCGCTCGGGCAATCGACTTTGGAGGGAACATAACCGTCGGGGGCTTCAGGAGTGCCTCGTCTTGAGACTGATCGGGGAGAGAAATCTGAGTTGGAGATGGCGACCAAGGCTTCATCGACTGCGATTGGATCATGTTAGTTTCTACCCGCAACACAAATGTTGAGTTTGAAGATGCGATTGCCCACACAAAAGTCTATGCGCGGAATGTGACCGTAGAAAAAGAAGCGATCGCGTGAGTGTCGACTTACTCGAAGGTCTAGCAAGAACAGGGTTTAATGCGGCGCTGGCAGCCAGCAAAAGGGCGAGGCCCGAAGTAATGGCCATATTTGCGACCTCGGGCAGGTAAAGGAGCGATAAGAAGAGCGAAGCTATTCAAGCTTCAAAGTTGTAGGAAGGAATGGAAGCAAAGCAATTCGGATTAATTGATTGATTGATTGATTGCTGTTTCGTTGAATTGGCGAATGTCGCGGGACAGAAAATAAGGTTTGAAAGCGAAAAATACAAGAAATGCGATATATGAATACAAAGAAATGCCCTAAGAAGAAGAAATCAAAAACCAAAGGGAACAATGAAAAGTCAAGACACGAGGTCAGAAGTTGTTTGTAAGGAAGAAGGATTGAATTTAGGGTGGGGTGGTAGTTTGATTGGCAGTATCGTAAATGGAGTTCTTGAGTCTTGGGTCTTGATCCGTGCTCTATTTTCCTTTCAATGACATTATTTAGTCAAAGGGTTAACGAATTTAAAATGTCACTGGGGTCGTATCGTATCTACATATTAAATACTCTCGTCTCTCTTTCATTCCTTGTGTCATCAAGCCTGCCAAGAAAGGGCCCATACCATTTTCTTACAGGCGTTTACTGTTGCTGAGCTCTGCTCTAGCTTCTCCCTCTCCCTCTCCCTCTGCCTCTGCCTCAACGCCAAGATGCCCAGCCCTCCATGCGCCGCCTCGCTGAGCTGTATCGGTCTGATGTAATGAATGTCACAGGCAGGCGGCAGTTCTGTGTTTCTTTTCAGGGTTGCACTGCAGATGGATAGCCTTAAAATTGTGGCAAACAATAATTAAATCATATTCTACCATATTGTGTATATCAAACCGTCAATGTGTCGAAGAGAACTGAATAATGTGAACGGTTTTATGATACAAACACTGGCGTTATTCCCGTCTGGCTGTTTAGAATTCGCCCCATGTGACATGGCACTTTATGCTTACAGCCCACCCTTAAGAATCCCCTGTATCACCCAGCCACTAACAAGCTCTAAAACCGTTCCAGGAACACCCGTTGCATTACTATGTATTTCGATAATCCAACCGCAACGAGTCATGACCTCATCTTTGGTCACAAAACGTACTACTCCTATCGTGGATATTCGGTAAAGGGAGTGCGATCATCGAGACTGAGTATTGAGATCCGCGGAATAAAAGATCCCAATGACATTAGAATTTGGGCATGAAACACTGAAGAAAGCTAAGGTTAGCTGATCATGGGGCAGCAACATATCCCGATCCACAATGACTCCATGTTTAGAAAGCCCCCCTGGCAATCAGTGCATGTATCACACCGTGAAATTAAAGGAACTTTGCCAATCTCTGAGCCAAGACGGCTTGGCGGCTCTTTTCATTCACTCACATGCTTCTCACATGAATTCATCATGAGAAGCAGCACCACAGCAGCGCTTAGATGGCAACTCGCAAGTCTCGTATCACAAAAGCTATGCTATAGCTTCAACTAAGACAAATATACCGTCCTTTCTTTGCCACGTATGAACCACTTGTCAGCCTCTTGTGGACCATCGTCTAGATAAAGGATCAATGCACTGCCATCTGTCAGCGGCCTGCATCCTTCTGGGATCACCATTGTCTCTCAGCCTCTGAAAAGGGCGGTTCCTGCGCTGCATGGCTTACATCAATGTCTGCGGTTGCCTCCATGGCAGTTAGTGTCTGTTACCCGGCTGATCCGGAGTTCAGCAGGGTACAATGCCCGCTTACTGTTTACTGCAATTGGATGTGATGTTCAGCCCTAAGCCTGTCATCATGTTTTGCCAAAAGCGAAGTAATTGGGACTTTCGTTTAGGTCATTACAGTAAGTTACAATAGTTTAATGGTTAGTCTGACAAGTAGACTGCATACATGCCTGAATTATGATGTTTCTTATGAAGATTGATATAGTTTTACGTTCATCAGATATTTGTTTAGAAATGGAATGCTTCACTCCAAGAACTCCAAGTTCTTCTCGGTCTCCTGAAACGCTATGTCTGTGCTCATGACTCTCATCATTATCCAAACTCGTGGGTATCAAATAACAACAGTCTACATATGCAAATACCGCCTTGGCATATATCATGAATTCCTTAATCGGTATACTCATCTCCAGCAGGCTCTCGTCCAAATGGATGATTAAACTTGAGCAGGCCAGTCAAACCGCCTACCCAAGGGTCATCGTCTTCAGTCCTGATCATGCATGGCACACCGCCATGCCACTCTTCTCCAGGACCAGCACGTCCAACAAACTCACCTTCGACCTGAATCTCAGTCCCTGGTGACACTCCTGCGCATCGCTTACCATCAATGCTGAGGTCAAGCTCGCGGCCTCGGTTCTTGGGACTCATGCGTAATGTGACTTTGGTGTCCAGCGGTAGGACCAGGGACCGGAAGCTGAGGCTGCAAGGGCTTATAGGCGTGATTAGGAGAGATTTGACCAGTGGGTGGACGATTGGACCACCTGCACTTAGACTATATGCTGTTGAGCCTGTGGGGGTACTGATTAAGATGCCATCAGCTGTGGTCTCAGTCAGAAAGTGGCCATTCTGATAGATATCGATTCTGGCCAGATGAGGATGAGATCCTCGATGCACTGATATCTCGTTGATAGCTCTCAGCGATGGCGATGGCTCGTGAGGCACTGCCAGAGCTTTCGCCCCAGTCTTTGCCTCACTCGATAGTGTATCTGATAACCAATGGTTGATGTTTTTCCCCGAAGGATCAAACACGTCTGCCTTTATGCGATGACGCAGCAGCACCTTGGATGCTCGTTGAGCTCCCATGCTTTTCCCTCTATGCCTGTCCCATGCCGAGTATGAAACTGGACTTATCTTGTCCCATTCGCCTCGGGGGTAGTTGGCCTCACGCGTAGCAACGTCACTGCCACTCATGAACGTCTCCCTCCAAGCCTTTTTGTACTCTCTAAAATCCCACTCCCCAAGGAAGCCTAATGTTCCCATATTGAACGAGAGAATGGGAGGAACAGAGCCATGGAGTTTGTAGAGACTGGCAGCTCGCAAAACAGTACCATCACCTCCAAATGTTGCAATGACGTCGATCTTATCTGCCATGTTGGATCGATTGTCTGAAGCATAGATAGGGAAATGGAGGCGGTCTTTTAGCGACTGCGCGATGCGTGGCTCAAAAACGAGGTTGACTTCTGGGTATTCATTGTGGATGTATGTTGAAAACTTGACAACAGCGTCGACGACGGCATCTGAGTACAGCTTGTGGATGATAAGAAGGTTTTGCGGAGGTCTGGGCCAGTTCAACGAGAGGAGTGACGATCCGGGTTTCGTGCCTCGAAGATAGCGGGGGCTTATTCTATGCGGGAGCTCTGCGATGCTGCGGATTTCGGATTTCTGGCTGGTGGAGGTTGTTGACTGATAGCGCGATTGTGGGACTTGGATGAATCTGGCTGATGCTCGAGCAAGCAATCGAGTTGTTGGTCGTAGATGGAGTGTGGGCTCCACGAGGACCAGTCCTCTCGTAAGAGACCTTCTAGACATGGTGCGAGTAATCCGACATGACATGTGAAGAGAAGACGTCCCCGACGGTGATTAATTTTTGACTACAGATGACGCCGAAGACGGGAGCTATCCTTGTGTTAGTACTGTGCGGCTTTGCAACGGCTTTGGCAGAATAAGAAGAGCTAAAGGTGGGCTGTTTTCACCGCCTGCCTATTCCAAGCTAGATCTCAAAATGAGAATAAAGATTTAAAGGACCAGATCACGGTGTCAAGACCCTTAAGGTTGACTCAAACTTTGAAGCCTCGAAAACAAAGCCCTCATCAGCTGAAGTTTATGCATGACCTGTAGTATTGTCTTATTTAGGTAGCTAACATCCCCACGATAGCTTGTGTAGATCAGACTACAGTGCCAAGTGATATCATATTCATAGCTTTTTATTGGCCAAAAAACATCGGTATTCAGATTCACCGTGCACCGTCTTAGGCGTCATAGGACTCCGACGCATCCGTTTAATGTGCAGCTAACCACAAGCAGGCACGTCAATCAACTTCAGCAGGTAAGCTCATGGCTCATGCTGAGCTAGACCTTGAATCACATGCACACAATGTCTCGCAGCCTCATCAAACTTCTTCTCCATCTCCATCTTGAGTCTCGATAACGAACTATTTTGTTTCTCGTACTCGTTTTTTGTGTCGCGAGGCTGGTTTCTACCTATCTCACTGTGTAGACTGTGCTGTGTGTGCCACGCGACCCCACGCCTTTGTTTTAGCTCGACGGCATTAACAAGGCAGACGCGAGTTATAACAGTCCCCGAGGGCGCCTGTTCATTTGTTCTGTTGTTTTCCTCAACGTGATACATCGTACAGAAAATAATCTAGCGAGATAGACGGACGACACAGCTGAGAAATAGACGCCGCCATGGCTGACACAACAAACGGCAACCCACTGGAGACGGAGATCCCTTCACCAGAGTTCCTTGCCGGTCTCGCAGAGAAGTCTTTAGCAGAGAAAGAGAACCCAAAGGCAAAGACAAAGACAAAGGTTGAGGAAGAACATCCTTCGGGAAAGGAAAGCTATGGATTCTTGACGCAACTTGTGCGCGGCTCCTTGTTCGCCCTCTACTTCAACACATGCTGCATTATGTATGGATGAAGCATCTCCAGCTAGGTACAAATAACTAACTAATATGATCGCAGAATTTTCATTACCCAGCTCATCGGTGCTCCACTGTACTTTGTTAATCGCGAGTGGTACTACGCCTACATGGCCATGACGAAGCAGTCCTTTTGTCTTACGACAACTCTCATGACCCAAATCTTTGGCCCGACAACCATCCGAATCAGCGGTGACGAGTCGGTCTCTGGTCAGATCAAGTTACGGTCCGATGGGCAGGTGCAGTTCGAGTTTCCCGAGCGTCTGGTCATGATTGCCAATCATCAAGTATGGACATGTGCTTTTCACGAATTCGATATAGACTAACCCTTGTCACAGATATATACGGACTGGCTTTACCTCTGGTGGATTGCATATGCCAATTCTCCGGGTATGCATGGACATATCTACATCATCCTGAAAGAGTCTCTCAAGCGTATTCCCATGATTGGCTGGGGAATGCAATTTTATGGATTTATTTTCATGTCGAGAAAGATGGCTTCCGATCAGCCTCGCATGGCCTACCGTCTGAACAAGCTGAAGCAACGCAAGGTTGACCCGAATGGAAGGTCATATATGGATCCTATGTGGCTGCTCTTGTTCCCCGAAGGTACAAATCTTTCCAACAATGGACGTAGAAAGTCGGCTGGCTGGGCTGCCAAAAACGATCTCAAGGATCCCGACCATCTCCTGATCCCACGAAGTACGGGAATGTTCTTTTGTCTGAACGAACTCAAGGGAAGTGTCGAATACGTCTACGACTGCACGGTCGCATATGAGGGAATTCCGTAAGTCGTAACCTGAAAGCCCCGTTACACGACATTGTAACTGTCGACTAACCGACGAGTGTAGCCGAGGCGGATTTGGTGAGGAGTATTTCAGTTTAGCCAGCACTTACTTTCAAGGACGCTCCCCTAAGTCAGTTAACTTTTACTGGCGCCGTTTCCGAGTCAGCGATCTGCCACTCCATGACCAGAAGGCCTTTGAGCTTTGGTTGCGTGAGGAATGGTATAAGAAAGATGCACTGATGGAAGAGTACATGACGACCGGTCGCTTCCCGCGTATGGCTGGTACGAAAGTTGACTATATCGAGACCGAGGTTAAGACACGAAAGTCATGGGAGATTCTTCAGATCTTTACTGTCGTTGGGACTGCTGCGCTGATTTGGCACAATGTCAAGAAGACAGTCTTAACCATGACATCGGTGTTTCAATGATGTGAACCGAGGCTCGGTCAGGAATAAGCTGGCAACATTGTGAAGGTTGGAGGATTCGATGCTTTGCCGCTGCAGGTGTGTTGGATGATTGAGGAAGGCTGGAGGTTACACGAATCCTTCAAGGTGAATAGACAGGGTGCATGATGGGCTACTGAAGGTGTGGACGGGACGTTCCCCTGGCTTTGGTTTGGTCTTTTGGTACATACGGCGGGAAGCAGATACCGAGGCGCATTTTGGTTTGGGAGGGCACACAACGAGAAACGATATGATGAGATGACGCGTGTAAAGACTCGGGCAGTGTCCGAGGGGTGAATAGCATTTCTTGTGGTTTGGTTAGAAGAAGGGTATGTGAAGATTTGGCAAAGCGTTGAATGATAGATTTAACCATTGGAATCTGGAACCAGTCGTTTACCACTGATGACGGTCGGTGGGTGCCGAAAGCCAAGCCGACGACCCGCAAGAATTACCACAAAAAGAAAACATTGCTTGCCATTGTAGTGTCTGTGTGTCTGTCTACTGCAAGCCATGACCGTGACAGCTCAGTCCAGGTCAAAACAACCATAAACTAGCGCCATCATAACCGCCCAACAAGAGGCTAAGAAATCGAGCCTGGAACTCAAGCTTCCCCCTAGACTCGAAATTGGAGCAGAGCCTCGGCATCCAAGGTCGCTCTGTGAGTCGTTATTGGTTCGGGATATCAGAGTCGATGCGGGGGTGGGGGAAACGCGGGGGAGTTTAGTAGTGTCGAGTCAAGTGTGTCTCGAAAAGACTGCCATAAGAAAATATTAAGGTATGCCTGATTAATTGTTGTAGGTGGTATAGACGAATCGAGATTGGTTTGTTAACTAGACAAGACAAGATTTAATCTAAAGAAATTGAAAAGGAGGTGTGGCTTGCGGTAAGGCAAGGGGGCAAAGCCTTGGTGTAAGTGAATTGATGTTGTGTTTCCCACGCAATAGGGATATTAGATCAGCACAGCATATTTATGTATACGACCTCCGTACGTTGGTTCCTCGTCAATACTACGGACCAAGTTAAGTTACATAGTAGCATGCAAACAATGCCAATGCTCGCTTCCAGACTCAACCCATGTAATACACAAGACGCTCGGATAGCAATCAAATTCCACAATAGAAAAGTTGATCCTCCATATTCAATTCCGCTATTATTCCTCGAGCCAAGCCAAGACAAGACTTGACCTGAAAACGCTACTGCACAAAAAGCCAAGACTGCACTATGCAAGCCTCTTCTCTTCCCTCTTTGCCTGTCCTGCTGATACTACTATATGACCCTCAATGACAAGCCCTCCCATCGCATCTCGCCCCAAAACGGGCATTTCTCCGGTCATAGCAGTGGTCTCCCACGATATTACCCCGCAAAGTTTGCAAGCTCCATGTCCACACCCCAGATTTCTCGGTGGAGAGCGCGGGAGATCTTGCGGGGGAAGGTTTGGATGGTAGAATATTGGGGGTGTAGAGTAATGTACACGTTGTATTGTATCGATTGTAATGGAGGTGAGTGACTCTCTCTCTCTTTACTTGGCATTGACCGCCACCCGAGGTTCGGGTTTCGATTGAAGTTTTGGATTGGTTCGATATCGACATGTTGGACCAGGGCTGGGGGGGCATGTATATAAGAGAGGCGAAGATCTTGAACCAACGAGACATAAATAACTGGAGACAAAGAGTAGCAGAAACAAGATAAGACAGGACAAGACAAGAAGGACAATAGTCTAGCTTGCATTGAATCTGCATCATCGTGGAACCACCTCTTCTCCTCATTTCTATTGACACTGCCCAGCCCTTCCCTCTCAAAAGAGGGACAGTGTCCTGCACTTGCATACTTTCTTTTTTCTTGAAAGTTGTGTAGCACGACTCATCTGTCTCGCACTTCATTTCTTTTTTCTCCCCTCTTATTATTCCTCTTCCTTTCCTGTCCCACACACAATTTCAACCTCAAAATCCACCATCATCTGTTTTGACAGATAACCGCCACCCATCATGGATCGACCAACTGCAACAGACGACTCTGTTGAGAAGCAGGCCGAGTTCAACCACATTGATCAAGCTCCCAGCAAGGTCAGCTCTGAGATCGATGTCGACCATGGCTTTTCACAGGAAGAGCAGCGCAGTATCATTCGACGAATCGATCGTCGACTCGTCATTACTGTTGGTGCCATGTACTGTGTTTCTCTCATGGATCGAACCAACATGAGTGCTGCCAACATTGCTGGTATGAGTGCTGAGCTTCAACTCACTGGCTTTCGATACGTGAGTCTTGTCCCCTTCTGAATAAAAAAGACCTCAACTGACGATAGTGACAGAACATTGCCAACTTGGTCTTCTTCATTCCCTACATCATCTTCCAACCTCCCTCTACAGTCCTCATCCGTCGAATCGGTCCTCGTTTCCATCTGGCTCTCATCACTATGATGTGGGGAGCTGTCATGGTTGGAATGGGTTTTGTCAAGAAGTTTCCTCAACTTGCGGCTCTTCGAGTGGTTCTTGGTTTCTTTGAGGCTGGTTTCTTTCCCAGCTGTGTTTATCTTCTTAGCACTTGGTACACACGATGTGAGTCTTTCTACCACTAAATTCGTATCGGTCGTCACTAATCGATGTAAAAATCACAGACGAGGTTGGAAAGAGATACTCCGTCTTCTATCTGCTTGGATGTGTCGCTTCAGCTTTCTCCGGTATTCTTGCTTATGGTGTACGTCTTAACTCACCTTCGATTTCTCACTTTTACTCACATACTACAGCTTATGCAACTCCATGGTCGTGAGGGCCTCACTGGCTGGCGCTGGATCTTCATCATTGAAGGTGTCCTTACTATTGGCCTCGGTATCGCTGGATACTGGCTCCTTGTCGACTTCCCCGATTCTAAGCGAAAGACATGGTCGTTCCTTGGTGCCCGCGAACGCCAATGGGTCGTTGACCGCATTCGCCGAGATCGTGGCGATACTGAAGTCCCTCCTTTTGAGATGGGAAAGTTCCTTCGAGGTGGTGCCGATTGGAAGGTTTGGGCCTATGCCATGATCTTCTTTGATACCACCACACTGAGCTATGCCCTTGCTTACACTCTCCCCATCCTCCTGGTCGGAAATATGGGTTTCAGTGTTGGAGCAGCTCAGTGTCTCGTCGCACCACCTTACGCCTTTGCTGGTATTGTCATGTATGCGACTGCTTGGGTTGGTGACAAGTACCACGTCCGAGGTCCCCTCATTCTCTTCAACATGCTTCTCTGCCTCATCGGGCTTCCTATCATGGGCTGGGCTGAGAGTGCTGGCGCTCGTTATTTTGGTGTCTTCCTCGTTACAGCCGGGGCCAACAGCAACATTCCAACTGCCATGTCCTTCCAGGCCAACAATATCCGTGGTCAGTGGAAGAGAGCTTTCTGCAGCGCCACGCTTGTTGGCTTTGGAGGCTTTGGTGGTATTGCGGGCAGTCTGGTGTTCCGTGAGCAGGACAAGCTCACGGGG
This sequence comes from Fusarium anguioides, assembly GCA_012977745.1. Classification (NCBI taxonomy): domain Eukaryota; kingdom Fungi; phylum Ascomycota; class Sordariomycetes; order Hypocreales; family Nectriaceae; genus Fusarium; species Fusarium anguioides. The sequence goes on along the minus strand of JAALXK010000194.1, from coordinate 233,229 downwards.
TACAAGCCTGGTATGTGGGCTTGCATTGCGTGCTGCCTTGTGACTGTCATCCTAGTTGTTCTCTGCGACTTGGACTTCAAGAAGAAGAACGCTGCTGCTGACCGGGGCGAGGAAGTCTTGGAGGCTCATGATGTGAGTAAGCCCCCTATTGCTGACATAACATCACTAACGATCAATTCTAGGAGGGCGCTTCTTCCGACTTCCGCTATACTTACTAAGGTGGATGATTGTATGCAGAATGCAGGGATGATGCTGTTGTTCTATTGCTATGTATCTGTTTCAGTCTAGCCCAATAACGTCCATTGTTCGCATCTCTTGTCTTTCAGATACCTTGCACTCATCTTGGTGACATGTTCGCAAGAGACAAAGCACTCTCTTTTTGTTACCCAAACGCTGTTCGTCCTCCCAAGTCATATTCTAGATAGTGTTACTCTTTGATAGCGCCGTGTCTATTGTTCATCCAACCATGACCATCGCACAATGACACTCCCACCTGAACACTTGGCCTCCCACTGTCGTCGAACAGACGAGAAGTTTTCTTAATCATTTGCACAAAAGCCCAGCCCTTCCCAGCGTAATGCTCCAGCCATACAAAAATACTGTTCCTCATCGCGATCATGGGTCATCCCGAATACGCTGTTCCTGTTTACCTAGCCATCCTTGCTGTTCTGTTGGTATTGTGGCTTTTACTTCCTATTGTATTTATTACGCTGTTGTTTGTCAAGTGTCGGGTGGATAGAAGAGAGATGGCATGGCTGGAGGAGGGCTTATTGGCGTCTGGAGAAGAGATCCATATGAACTACCAGACTCTCTCCCGAGGCTGGGCAAGGGGCGGGTGAAATTATGTTGGGGATTAGGGATACCGTTACATCCTCTCGAAGAACTACTAACAATTAGATTTCAAAGAGCCACAACCAACTGTTGATCAGTTGGAACAAATACTGTAATAGACTATTGATTAGTCCTACTGTAAGTTATCTATACAAGCTAAAATTCTATCGTTTATATCATGAACAGAACAATCGCAACGCCGAACACGGCAGTGAACAGCGAGGCCTGGACACCACTGGCCGCATTGCCATCTCCTCCAGAGCCACCTGATCCCTTACCCTTCGCCTCACCCTTCTCGGAGTCCTCGCTGCTGGTAGCGTTCGTCTTGACAACACGCTCCTCCAGCTTAGGATCAAGAGGGTTATGCTTACCAAGGTAGCCAATGAGCACCTCATCCTGCGAATCAAGGGTAGCGAGGTTCTTTGCGTCAATGCTGAAGAAGTTGTCACCTCCGCCAGCGATGAAATCAAGAGTGACGATACGGTACTTGGTCTTATCCTCGAAAGCCTTGCCATCAAGAGTGGCGTTGATAAGCTTGGTGCCGTTCTTGTTGTCGGGGTTATACTCGATCTTGAGACCCTTGGAAACTTGGAACCAAGAAGTGATTTGCTTGTTGTTCTTCTGGTTGACGCGAGTCACGGCGCCCTCGAAAACCTCCTTGAGCTCGGCGCCCGTGAAAGTGAGCTCTACGATGGCGTTTCCGAAGGGGAATGAAGTCAGGACTTCACCACGAGTAACGTTTCCTTCATCAATGGTAGCGCGAACACCACCAGCGTTGATGAACGCAAAAGCAGGCTTCTCCTCATCGCTACGGCTCTGGTTAAGACGGTATTCGAGCATAGCGTCAGCCATGACCTGGCCAAGAAGACAATCTCCCTGCTGGCACTTTGACTGGTCAAGCTCAGCCTTTGTGAAGCCAACAACTTCAGCGGCGAACTTCTCAAAAGGACCTCGCCACGACTTGATCTTCTTTTGGAGATCCTTGTCCATCTCGGTCTTGTTGGTCATGTGGATTGGTGCACCGTGGTATTCGAGGGCCTTGCCGTCCTTATCGAAGGTCAGGTCGATGGAGCCGAGATACTCACCCCATCTGTAGGCAGTAACAATAAAGACTTCATCGCCATGGATGTTCTTGACAATTGTGGGATATTTGCCCTCGGCCTTCTCCATGTCGCCAAGGAGAGTGTGGCTGTGACCTCCGATGATGAGGGACAGACCTTCAGTCTTGGCGGCAAGTTCCTTATCAACATCGTAGCCGATATGAGTGAGCGCAACAATGCGATTGATGTCAGTCTTGTTTCGAATCTCCCAGACAGCCTTCTGGACCTCAGTGATAGGATCAAGGAAAGTCGTCTTGTTTCCCACACTTGAGATTCCTGGCGTAGTATCAGTCGTAACACCAATGACCGCTAGATCATGCTTCTCAAAGATCTTATAATTCTTAATCGTCTTGTTAAGACCCTCATATCCACTCTTGACATTGCAAGAAACAACGGGGAACGTCAAGTTCTGGAGAAACTCGCCGAGCTCTTCATCACCGCCATCCCACTCATGATTTCCGAGGGTCATGGCATCGAACTTCAAGGCGTTCAAGTTCTCGGCGATCTTGGAAGGACCGTAGAACGAGTAGAAGAGGGTTCCTTGGAATTCATCGCCTGCGTTGAGCCAGAGGTTGTCGGGGTGGTCTTTTCGCAGACCATCGACTGTGTGCTTGATACGGGCGTAGCCGCCGAAGCAGCCCTTTTTGGGATCAACGCAGTCGGTGCCTGACTTTGCGTATTCGTCGAGATGAGCGTGAACATCGTTTACGTGAAAGAAGGCTGTATGTGTCAGTCAATTGATTGATATATAAATTCGGTCACGGAATTTAGGACCTACAGATGTTGTAGTTTCCATCATCATCAATGAATCGCTTGTTCAATCGCTTACTGCTGTAGAGCACATCCTCGGCAAAGACAGCGCCTGTCAAAGCGAGGGCAGTCAAAGCAATTGACGACTTCATGATGCCTGACTTGTCTACAATCGCAAAGAAAAGATGAAGTGAAGTAAGCGATGAATACAACGTCAGCGGGAAACAGGCATTTCACGCTCTTTATTCTGACAGCGACCCCGGCCGATCAACATTCGCGTTGTGCAAAGGTTCCATGAGAAAGGATCGCCAAGACACACGTGGGCGATGTGAGTGGTCAATGGATGGAAAGCATCATATTTCTCCTTCCTGAAGAATGCTCAATTATCTGGCAAAATATAGAAACGTGTATTATTTAACCCAGTAGCCAAGACTGCTCTACCCGTGAATGAACACCGACAATAACGGACTTTTCCTTCAGATAGGGAAGGTTTTCTTTATAGCGTCGGCTGAAGAGTTTCAGCTCGTGGGTCAATAAAAGTCAAAAGTCTAATTGACCATGCAGCTGATCTCTGTTTCAATGTAGCAAATGGTGGCTGCATTTCTGTCGTGGATCAATCTACATATCACATTGTTGTTGATGATCCATGGACCATGATTGATCACTCACTGGGGGCGATTTACTCTAATCTTTAAGCTTAAACTCGATGGCTAACGCCAGTGAGCGACATTCCCCGTCACATTCAGTTACAATCGCCACGGCTCAATGAATTGCCCATTTCAGCAACCGAACTCTCCAAAAATGACATTCCTATTTCAGTCTAGTCCAACTGCACAACATTGCAAGGTACTGTGCAGTACTGTGCAGTACAGTACAGTGGTTTACTGATCAGACCAGTCATGCGATATTACTATTGCTGACTATGTTTTCATACTTGCGTAGTCAGCGATCTCCGGAGCATCATCCCCGATAACTATGTAACTTAGAGCTTAGTATAATTCGTCTCTGATACATGCTATCCTAGACTTGTATCCATTTCCGAGACTATGTTTGGACCATCGAGTTCCCGGCAGTTTGGCTAATGGAAGCTACACAGACTCGAACAAATCACGATAGCTTCATCAAAAGTCAGCCATGAAACTCGCATGTAATTACGGAAATTCCGATTTCCGTTGGCTTCTCTAGTGTCAAGGCGGCAGAACTAAGAAGTCGTCCATGCCCCATGTTTACCTAGTGCATGGGGTTTTCTGTTAGTGAGGCCGTGGCTAAACATCACCCAACTTAAACGAGCTTAAACGAGTTTACCCTGTACCAGCTCATCAGAGTCCAAGCACTTAAGTCTTGCTCCATCATGATCGACGACATGAAAACATCCAAACCCGAGTCAGTGTGACACTTGCATTTGAGCGTTATGAATCAAACACTCCTCGGAGCTAGCTAATGATCTACCTCTGGACCCCTGTTCTCATAGGGCTTTATTGACCGCCTGCAGACGGCGCAAACATGATAGATCGACTTCATGATGCAGGATTCTTTTCTCAATAGTTCGTACCGGTTACCAAATATTAGTAGAAAAGGCGAGTGGCTTGCTTTTGGCGTTCAAGTATACTGCACTGACCTCGCGTCTTCAAAGCCGGAGGGACGGAAAGCCGAAGGATCTTCATATCCCCTGTTCGAATAAGCCACTCGAAGCACATCGAACAAATCGAAACCAACATATCACATCTGTAACAGCCTCACAACGATTACCGTGCAGATCAACCGACCAAGCCACACCAATTAGCCAGGTGAGGCCTACACTAGTCGTTGATCATAACTGTAACCCTTGGAATGTGGTCTCCAAACACAGCTCTTCTAATGCAACAGCAAAGACTAAGTCATATAGGATGAGCTCATCCTACTTTGCCAAGAGATTAGGTTTAACAAGAGCCATGTCAAGATCAAAGCATATCGGAAATCACTTCGGTTTTGTTCCAAGAGCCAAGACGGCGCCTTACCCATGCTTCCGAGTTAGTTGAAATCCCTCACTGTCCAAGCGACGATGATCACTTGTCTCTAGCTGCAGATTGCCACGGAACGGCGCGCAAGCTGGTAGGAACGGAAAAGGAACCGGTGGGTTGTGTTGTTTGCTTCTTTGGATGGATGAATCCTGATCACAGGGCTGGCGCAGACAGAAGAAACCGTTGCATAAAACCGCCTCAGTTTTGGTGATGTGACATACCAAACCGTTTCTTCCTAACTTGATAAAGCTAGTTAGAGGCTAAACTCCAGGGTTCTTTTGGAAGCTGACGAAACTCGGTCTTGTTGGGTTGGAGATCAACATACCGGTAGTTAGGGGTCTGTGCTGGTTGTATGCGCTGGGTTGATACCGATTCGCTGCCTTTGATGATTTTCGACCGAGTTGTTTGGATACTCTGGATAGTATGGAGTATATCATTTCATTATTTGTTCATCGAAGAGTTTGCTTTTGCTCGATCTTGGGGCTTGCGTGGACAATAGGCTATCGAATTACAAGTCCCTTAGCATCACTGGTTGATGTGTCTGCGTGATGACGGTGGCTTGAACATCTTCACTATTGTTTTGAGGGTAAGGCTGCACCTGTGACACTTGATCGATCATAGCATCTCTGAACAAATCGATAGGGGATCTTTGAGCCATGGGAGAGCTATAACGCCACCACAAATACTGTGCAGTAGCATGGCAATTGCAACCCTGAACGGACAGGGCACTAGAACGAGAACGAGTAGGGTGGTGAGGTGACTTACTTTCACGTTCGCCGAAGGGTCTGAGGCATGGTCTAGACTGGGGGTAGAACTTGATTCTCAGCACTAGATATGAAAGTGGGCATGAAATAGGATAAGCGTAATGTATCAGAATGGCGTGAAATCATGTATTAATTACGGCTTTCCTATGATAGTCTGTCAAAATAGCGTCCCTGAGCCCATGGGTATTTCAAATTTAATATTGTTAAGTTGCATACCAGTCCCCAGGTCCAGGGCTCAAAAAAGGATAAGCCAAACCAAGCCCACTCGATTTCTAAGCGGAAATGGAAAAGAAAAGAAAAAGATCTGCAAACGTTGAATTTCTTTTTACAGCTTGGCCCATTTGCGTCGACGCAGAGTCTTGGCAGGATACTACATCAACCATGCCATGCATTGCACTGTAACCACAGTAAGTCGGCTAACTAGCTAGCAAGGCTACAGTGGGTTTGGTAAAGATGGAGCTTTATTTAGGGCGAGATAATGCACTGTACTGTAAGTAGGTGTTGTTGAATGGGATCGTTGTAGTCAGATAGTGAAGGCATATCGAAGGGATGAGGTCACGCACACACGGCTTGATCCGAAGAAACAAGGCAACAGGACGTCACTAGAGGACAAGAAAGCAATCAAATCAGACTTTCAGGGTCGCCCTTTTGCCAAGACTCGGCGGCAACGGCACTGCGCCCCCCCTTGTTCTAGTTGGGAATATCAGTTACCCCAAACTTCAACTCCCGAACCCACGGAGCCGGAGCATGGCACGCAAACGCAAAAAAAGCAAAAGTCTGGGTAGCCTACGCCCTCGAGTGGTTTCTGGGTGATGGTGTGGTTTAGTAAACAAGAGCCATGGCGGTACGTATACGCCAAATTCCATTCCCATGGCGTCTTGTCTTTCGGGGGTGGGAGGCGTCAGTGGGCGAAAAAGACGGCCTCAACTCTATTTGCTGCGTGTGCCGATGGGAGACAGCACAGGCAGGCACAGGACAGGTCAACCAGGTTCCCGTACGAAACCTTGCAGACAGGGATACAACACGAGCAGGCATCTTTGCGTCCAGTGACCAGTTGCTCTCTAAAGTCTCAGCCCAGCCTCCACCGTCATCCGGTTAAATGGCGCGTTGCCCGTTGAGAATTCCCATCTTTCTCTGAGACAAACAGATAAGACGGTAGAAATATAAGCAGCAGAAAAAAAAGAAGACAAAAAGTGAGACAAGGAAATAAAAAGGTTGAATCAGCGTTACCTGTGTCAGGACTGCGGAAACCCTGATTCAAAGCTGAAACTTGACTTTGAGGCTGACTTTGGACTTGGGGGATCATCATTGATTGCCATAAATCATCACCACCACCACCACCATCTTCTACAGTACTCTGTCTATTCGCCTCACACCAAAAAGAAATCGATAGAAAGCCTGTCAATGTCAATGTCACTCGTCTATCGACACAGCCTCTTGCCAAGGGTACCTGTTTAAGGCCCAAGAGCAGGGTAAAGCAAAAGCAAAAGGGAACCAAGTACACACACATATGGGACATACAGATCGGTAGTTACATTTTCTGCCTGCTGCTCTCATGTAAATCGTTTGTCCTTTTCCCGTTGCGTAAGACCGGCTGTCTAAGCCCATACCAAGACTTCTCCTCTGCACAAAATTGAGACACGGACGGACTCGACCGGGGGATTGGATGTGGATTTCCTTTAAACACCAACAACATCAAAGCTGAAAAGAAAACTTGCATTACTACACTACACTCATTTACATTACGCTATACCACCACACTTCTCTACTTGCAAGGCCTTTTCTTTTACCTGGACATGGCCGCCTCGTCAAATGGAAATCATCACGCCCCAGGACTATCAGAACAACGCTCGCAAGCGACAGCGCCGCAGTCTTCGTCCCTGTGACGCCTGTCGGAAGCGTAAGACTCGCTGCGTTACAAAAGACGGCGAAGGAGATTGCGTTCATTGCCAGCTGAGAGCTACGCCTTGTACCTTTCAGCACGATCCGCCAGAGCGTCAGGTCGCAAGTAGCAGCAGTAGTGGTATTCCCATCCCCATTCCCATCCCCGGGAACAACACGGTCAATATCCAAGATGATCAACTGGCTGAAGAGCAGCAAAGCCAACAACAGTCAGTGCGAAGTATGAGCCAGAGCCGTAAGGAATCGCGAGACGATGTACAGTCAGTCCACTCCGTTCCATCTGTCCAGGCATTTCTCTCACCGGCCGAAACACGCGCTTCTGCTGATAGCGGCATTCCCATTGCTCCGCCCTCGGTCCTGGTCCCAGAGCTGGGTCCCATGGATCGCACTATGGGATGTTCGTCAACGCGGTTTGCAGAGCTGTATGGTCTTGGGAGCGATATGGAGCCCATACTAATGCGACATCGTCCCTATGATCCTCAGACTCACGAGTTTAGTCTTGACACACATGCTATTCGACGCGTGCTTGAGAGAGACGACGGCCAGGAGTATCCCTTAACATTTCACATGGCTCGTGACGAAAAAGCAGTTGAAGGCGACCCGACCTTTTCTCAGGTCGACGCCATAGAGACCTGTGTTCGTCCTTATGGCCCCAGTCTCGTTGAGCTCTTCTGGAGACACGTACAGCCATGCTATCCCATCCTCTCCAAGGACCCCTTTACCCTTGCCTATAGCCAGTCCTATCGGCGCATTCCCGCCGCCCTTCTCGGAGCAATTTATCTATCCGCCATTCGCTGGTGGACCTACGATCCTGAACTCTCTATCAGAGCCCCCCCTGACGCCGCCCTCCTCCGCAGAATGCTACGGACCGCCATCCCAGCATCTTATCACCGCCCAAAGCTCAGTTCCATCCAGGCCGCCCTTCTCCTCCTGCAATGCCAACCCGAAGACCCCCTCAACCCGGACCACACGTTCCAATGGGGCCTCACCTGCCAGGCGCTTGCCATCGGTCAATGTCTCGGGCTTCACCTAGATGCAAGCAACTGGACTATTCCCCAATGGGAGAGAAATGTTCGCAAGCGCCTGAGCTGGGCGCTATTTATGCAGGATCGTTGGACTGCATTGGCTTACGGTCGACCTGTGCATATTCACGATGATGACTGGACTGTTGGCGATCTTACACCGGCCGACTTTTCTGATTTTGACAGCGAAGCTCATGCTGCTGCTTCGGCCTCTGCTTCTGGATCTGTCTCTAGTTCTGTCTCTGTATCTGGCTCAGATGATGATCGGAGATCTATTGCCGCCACTGGAATGACGCAGTTTATGCAGATGGTGCGGTTGACGCAGATTCTATCTGTTGTCTACTCAAACTTTTACACAGCACGAACTTGTCGTGAGCAGGATACCGTTATTCTCTTCGAAAAGGCCCGACCACTCTTCGAAATGTTGACAAATTGGTACCATAGCATCCCGCCGACGCTGCAGATGAACGTTATTTACCAGCGCAAATTATGCTTCCACGGTTATCTGCACTTCTCCTATTATGGCGTTGTCATGACCTTGCTGCGCCGCTTAATACGATCCACAGCGCTGCCACCACGCTGTTCTGATGATCGAGTCCTCTCCAGCATTCGCCAGATTGCTCTTCAAACAGCTCAAAGCGCAATAAGCTTTGTGATTAGCTTGAGACCTGATCATCTCGAGGCATTTTGGTACTTTACATCACCCTACCTCTTCTCGCTCCTCGGCTCCTTTACCACATTACTTCTCGTCACTTCTCTATCCTCGCAGGAGCGACATTTCTGGCAAGAAACTCTTAACTCGTATCTCTGGAATCTTCGCATGATGAGCAAAAGCCATCAACCAATGCAATACGCCGTTAATCGACTCGAGGGCGCCATATTGCGCGGTCTGGAGCACTCTCTCGCTGTTAATCTCAACGAGCCTCTTAACGATAAAGTCAGCCCCATGATGGGTAACTATGCTGCTGATGTTTATGAATATACTGATTTCGGTGATTGGGATCTCGCGGCGGGGGCGTCGGGTCCATATGATCTCCTCAGCGGCTTGGTAATCCAACCGAATCCCATGATGCCGCAGGAAGATTTGGGGTAAAGGGGCCGCAGTGGGAAGAGATTTGCGGCTGCAGATTAATAGAAGAAATTATTCGGCGTCATCGAGTCCATTGTCTGACTCAATCTCGCAGTCTCTGAAGCACGAATGCCGCATATTGATATCAACTAAATCAACCATACCATCTTCCACAAACCATCCTAGTCTGCGGACGCCATCTCGCTCGCTCTCTGTCCAGTTTGGTGGTGTAGGTAGTCGGAAACTCAGCGCTCGTCCTCCGCAAAATACCTCGACGAGTTGACCTCTCAAAAAGAGGAAAACTCCATCGACAAGACTGACATTATCATGTCGTACTAATTCGGGGCCGTCGATGGGTCGTGGGATATACATGCGGTACTGGTCTGCCCAGAAATCGTCAAGGGGAGGAAAGTCTGTGACGAGAGCGACCGAGAATAAACCGTTTCCATGAGGGTTAAACTGAAGACGATGGCCTTTACCAGAACTGTCCGTTTGGAGCATGACTCCAAAAGTATGCGCATCGCAAGCTGCGACTTTAAAATCGACCATGAGATTGCTCTTCCACTCAGCAGATCCCAATTCAGGGAAATGAGTCGCTGTCGTTCCGAGAGAGCAAAGGTATAAGCTTGGAGCGGCGTTGCTTTGCGAAACAGGCCTGGAATGCTGCCATATATAACTCCTGAACTCTTGAGAGGCGTCGATACGCAGGCATGCGTTTGTGTCTGCCCACATAACTCTAGTAATACCAAGATCACCTCCCCAAAGCCACTTCTTCTCGTCGTCCGCGTAATCTCCTATCCAGCCGAAGCATATCCTCTTGTCGGGGTTTCCAGCTCTCGGGCACGATTTAGCTGCGTACCAACGTCGTCCGTCGAGTCGTCCATGAGATCCATCTCTTGGTACGCGGAAAGGTCCATATGGTGTATCAGCGATGCGATATACTGTGCCTGCATTCGGGGCGTGGAAACGAGAGTATACAAGATACCACTTTCCGTTTGGCAGTGTGAATATCTCTGGGCATTCGGGGCAGAAGATATCGTTGGGTGCGTATAGAGGCTCGGGAGCGACAGTCCAAGCTTCAAGATCCGGCGATGTTAATAATGCGATGCATCCTCGGCTCCAATATGGACCACTGGCCAGACGTGTAGCTACAAGCATCCAGTATCGACCTTCAGCTCGGTTATGAAAGACGAAAGGATCTCGGAAATCAATATCCTCAAACTTATCAAGGCCTTGGCCTATAATCGTGATTGGCTTATTTTCCTTTTCGAATCTCGTGCCATGAGGATCGGTTGATTTTGCGCGAAGTATTGTCTGGCGACCATTTTGCGACAGATTATACCCTGTATAAAACAGATTCATATTCTGATTCAGATCGAGCACTGCACATCCTGTCCATGTGCCATCAGCATCGGGATCGGTGGTTGAATCTCCAGGTGCCAAGACAGGCGTCGGATCTCGTTCCCATTCGAGTAAATTTTTTGATCGGAGACGTGACCATGTTGATCTTAAGCGCTCAGGGTGGTGCTTTGTATTAGGCGGGGTGCTGAGGTGAAAGACGTGGTATGTGTCGTCAACGAGCAGTGGGATGACATCGGCGGAAGCTTGATAGATTGAATAGCGAGAGTAGGGACATGTTTCGGGAGGAGGAGTTGGAACTGGGAGTATTGATCGCATAATTGTGGTAGTAGTAAGTAGTAAGTAATAAACAGGAGTTGGGTTAAGTTGAGTTGAGTTGAGTTGAGGGTGTTGGTGTTGATAACTGATTATCTAGGTTGAAGTTGGAGTAGCTGTTTGTTAGTAGTATGTGACCTTGGCAAAGCACTTCTAATAACTGTATCTGTAATAGTAGTATCCATTTCGGAGGGAACCTTGAGTCGCCTATTGTTTCTTATATGGTCGAAGCCGCATCTTTGTACAGATGGTCAAGGCTTTTTCTCTTCGCTACCTCAGGTATCCTGGACCTTGACCTGAACCTGACTGACTCTAGAAAACAAACAAGGAGAAAGGAATTTACTAGATTTAAAAAAAGAAGTAAATGCAACAGTGCTCCTGTTTTTTTCGCACGCTCACTACGGACCCTGGGTCCCTAAATGATCTCTTTTAGAAAAGCCCCGGCATCGATGGCGCGGCGTTTCCGATAGTAGCTAAGCTCCATGACTCGGTCGAAACTTTATTCTGATGATCTTAACTTGTGTTGGCTTAGGTTGGGTCTCTACAACCCAATTCTCCGCTTCGTTATCTAACTTCAAGCAGCCTTAAGCATATTGCCTGCAACGAGAGAGAGGGCTTACCACTACAGTGCAGTATGGGCTTGAGCTATCAATCACTTGACTTGGGAGAGATTGGATGTTTGTGTGTTAGAAATATCGGGTGAGCTTGTGTCTCAGGACATCACCCATTGCGTAATATCCTCAAATACCCACTCCAACGGTATTACCGATACTCACCTATCTCACTCGAAACAAAGCTAGACCCAGAAGCCGTTACCGTTGAAGAATACGGATACCTCCCCATCCCTCCCTTTCAGCCCTGTACACAACGCGTGGAGGTCAGGTCCGCGGAAGAAAAAAACCCGAACCATGCCGAAAAGCATCATCCGATATCCCTATGTCTGGCTATGCTGCGCTTTCGCTACTCTCGGAGCCTGTCTCTACGGCTATGACGGCGTATACTTCACCGGAGTTTCGACTCTCGGTATGTTCCAAGTTCTAAATGTAGAAAAGAGGGAGTGTCACATCATCAGTAACTGACCCGTTAAGATGTCTTTGTGAAAGACTTTGGAACGCAAGATGACAATGGCGAATTCCGTATCACTCCCCAGAACTTAGCCGTTATGACGAGCATGATCAATGTGGGCGAGTTAGTGGGATCGCTGTTAGCAGCACCTTTGAACGATCTGTTCGGCCGAAAGGGATCTCTCTTTACCGGATCCGTTGCTGTCGTTGTTGGTGTCATAATGCAGCTCTCAACCACGTCTAGTCGCGCTCTGATCACCGCCGGGAGAGCCGTCTCCGGATACGGGGTGGGTATCTTCTCGGTTACTTCGCCTCTGTACATGGGAGTACGTTTCTATTTATTCCCGACTATGTAATATTTATCGTCCTAATATGGGTGATATAGGAAATAGCGCCCGAGTCATTGAGAAGCCCGCTTCTTATGTGCTGGCAGCTGGTGCTGTCGATCTCCCAGATCATCGCCGCTGGTATTAACAGGAGTGTCATTCACAACACCACGAGTTTTGCATACCGGTTCCCAATTGGATTTCAGCTGATATTTCCACTCATATTATTCCTTGGTATTGTGTGGCTCCCAGAATCTCCACGCTGGTTACTGCGTCGTGGCCAACATGATAAAGCGATGCGATCTCTGTGTTTACTCCACCATGAGGACAAACAATATGACCCCAAACCCGTGGTACATGGCATCGAAGAGGATCTCGAGAAAGAAAGTACTGACGAAATAGAGAGCGCTTGGATACAACTCATCACAGATCCAGTTGAGCGTCGCAAAGTGGTCTACAGCGCCGGTGCCCTAATCGCCCAACAGATCAACGGAATACAATGGTTCTACTATTTCGGAACAATCTTTTCCAAGGCTATTGGGCTGAAAGACCCATTTCTAATGACGCTTATTGTTTTTATCATTCAAGTCTTTGTCGTTCTTGCAGCGGTGTTGCTGGCTAACAAGATCCCGCGGAGACCTCTATTGCTGATCACCACAGGAATCATGACTGTGTCTATCTTTGTGGTCGGATGTCTGGGTATCCCTGGAGGAACCCCAAGTGAGACGGTGGGAAAAGTGATTATCAGTTTTGTGATTATTGAGATTGTGGCGTTCAACTTCGCTTGGGGCCCTCTTGGCTGGACTATTGTGAGTAACGTAACCCGTTCCAAGATACATTTGTGCTGATATATATATCCTAGGCTTCTGAGATGGCTGTAGGAAGAAACAGGAACAAGATCTATGCCGTCGCAGTCGCTTCCTTCTGGGTCACGGTCTGGGTCACGGTCTTCACCCTTCCCTACCTGTACTACTCCGCAAACCTCGGCCCCAAGACGGGCTTTGTGTACACGGGACTATGCTTTGTCACATTTTCATATGTTTACTTCTGTGTTGGCGAAGTTACAGGACGCAGTATCGAAGAGATCAACGGCTTCTTTAGAGATGGCATTTCTGCGCGTCATTGGAAGAAGCAGCCGTTTGTCGAAGCACAGAGAGGCCAGCAAGCGGATCTTGTTGAGGTTCAAAGACCTGAAAAAGCAGCGAGTCGCTAATGATTTATGATTCATGTGTCTATGAGATAACGTATACCCGTCTAGTCTAGTATGTTCACTATGAATACAAATGCCCACTTCCAGACATTACTCAATCTCAAGCTCTATGCTCGAATTCTGGATGGATTCTCCCTGTAACCTCGGTGGATATACGTCTTTCGCATCAAAAAATTCTCTTCCCCATTACAAATAACCTTCATGGGTGATTCAAACTGTCCCGATTGTGGCTGACCTAGAACCCATTGTATATCTCCTCCGCTTCTACCCCTTGATCGTACCCGGTTCTGCTGAATATCGGGAGGGGGTAGCTGTTGTAGATGCTCAGTCCTTGAGAAGAGAGGTTCCAGAGGCTCAGGATGATATGAGACTGATATTGCTGGTGTTGCTTGGCTATATCTATAACCCATGCTGTCCCTTGTGAATCGATCTGTGAAGCCTACACTGCCCATCCAAAGCTGCTGCCTGCCCAGGTCTGAATATGGTGAAGGCGATGGGGCGTTGTCTTGTATTGGGTTAACGAAACTGGACGCAATGACAGGATTTGAGGGTCGATTTGAGCATGAAGGGGCGTTTGAGGCTTGATGCGTTAACAGTAATGGGTTGATAGTCTCCATTGTGTGCTGAGGTTGGTGATGGGGAACTGGGAGATGGTTGCATGTAAAAGAGGACATTTTTCAGGACAATGGGTTTAGAAAGATCACTGACGCTTTTAATTTTGTTTGGAAGTGAATGTTTTCAGAGCAATGTTGGGGATGGGTATCATATACCTTGATATAGAAACTGTTCATTGTGAACATATCTCGACCAGCAGCCTACCTTCACCAACGCCACATTCTTTTATTAGACGACGGACACTAAAACATGAAACAAACATCTAACAGAGAAATTCAGTCACCGAGCTTCTTATCCTTGTTTCAAAGTCAAGCCGCTTTCTTTGTTCTTTGTTCTCTTGGCAGGGGTACTGTCAGTGTATGTGTGCTTACCTTGAAGATCCTTAAAATAGCCATCGGCAACGCCGTTCACAACAAAGAAAAATATATGACTTATGACTTTCGAGTTAATGATTCATTGTAAACTCGATGACGCTGATTAGGGGGATAAATTTGTGAGCTATGTTTGTGTGACATTGGCTTGCAACTTCACTTTAGACAGTTTAGATGCTCTTTACAGCATTGGTTATCTTACCAAAGCTTAGAATAAGAACAAGGCTTAATGTATTGATTGAATTGGGTTATGAGGCACTTCGGGACTTATCTGTGCTGCGAGGCAACGCCCCATCCCCAGGCCGGAAGTCCATTGAGACCAGTACTACAACTGATAGCGAACCTTTGACATATTTGTATGTCATTTAACAAGACAAGAAGCACCAAGTAAGACAAAGTTGAGATTTGTCAGTTTTAACTAATGAAATCGTCAAGTGGAAAATTCTTCATGCTTCCTATGGAGATATCTAACTTTAGAGCTGAAGCTTCATGTCCAACACTGCAAATGAAAACCACTGTTGTGAGCATGGTTTTAGCTAGTAACTCAAATATTGTAAAGCCACTTCTATGAAGTGAGGGGGTTTTATACTTATATCCTTCAACGCCCTTTTCTCTTGGATCACATCTGTCTCCCCGAAGTCCAACAATCCGTCAAGATGCTACTGCTGCTACTGTTATACGGAGTTGCAGACGTTGTCGCTCAAGAAGCTCGGACAATCACCAGAGAAGCATGTTCGATCAGATTCGGGTGTGGCAGACGCTCTACCCCGTTGTTGACAACAAGTACCATTCACTCGACTAGAACTAGTTTGGTGGGTGTCTGTCCTACACTGACAGTGACTCTCTTCGAGAGCACATCCACTGCGACTGAAACTCAAACCGTTGAATCAACGACTATAACTATCCTAAGAGTCACCCAGACATCTACAGTTACTAAGAATGGTAAGTAACGCATGAATTGAAGGAGTGCCTCTTCTGATTGTGTGTTGTGTTAGAAACCACCACAGACACTGAAGAATCTACTGCTACCGCTACCCAATGGATAACCCCGACTTTGACAGCAACGATTAGAAGAACGTCTACGATACCTGCAACATCTGGTTTCATCCCTATTGCCTCTGAACCTGGATATGTCCCCCGAAAGCGCGGCAAACGACAGGTTTTTAGTGTGGCTCCCACCGGCCAGGTAGCTCGATGTATTCCAACATCAATCGAACAGATCGTTTGTGACGAAACCATAATTACAATGACTACCCGAGTATTCACCTCGATAACTTGTCCAGGGCGGATGCCTACTATAACCACAACTGAAGCGGTGAAACTGGAGACTGTCAACGAAACTGACACCTCAACGGTCGTTAGGACGACGACTGAATCCACGACCGTGGAGTCTACTTTCACCAACGTCATCACCGAGTTGACCACTTCGACTTGGACGTGGACGCAGCGGATTGTCAATACCAGTGCGACAGACTTCACAACCGTGACAGCACCCACAACAACAGTCTACGCGGCCTGTCAATCGAATAATCTTATCACCACAGCCAACGGGGGCCATTTCATCCAGGATGTCAACTATGGCGGCTCCATAAATCAGGTTCAGATTGTACTCGGCGTGACGAGTGCTACTGATTGTTGCATAACCTGCCATCAGACGAGGAACTGCATCTGGTCCCACTTCATTTTTGGGTGTGAACTTGTGTTAGCACAAGGGTGCGACCCGAATAATAATTTCAACTCTTCATTTTTGACTTCACCAAGTGCGAGGAGGGGAACGACAATTAGTAACGGACCATGTGGGCAGATTGCAAACGGGGGTGATCTCCCATTCTAAAATTATTAGAGTAGACTATATATACTGGTCTTGTTTATTCAGACTCCCTCCTCCTTGTGCTCAGTCACGGAGGTCTTGGTACCAGTTTTGACCATATCGTCATGCTCGCTTGGAGCTCGATCATGAACGTAGCCAAACATGATATCCATCTCTTCGAGGGTCTTGCCCTTGGTCTCAGGGAGGAAGAAGAAGGCCCAGATGGTGGCGAGGATCATCCAAGATGCGAAGAAGAACCAAGTTCCGTAGCCGAAGGACTTGAAGATATAGGGGAGAGCCTTGGTGATGGCGAATTGAGTGAGCCTGGAAGATAATTAGTCACTTGAGCTTGGATATATGAGCGATGCTGACTTACCATTGAACACAGGCTGTGTATGTACCAGTCAGAGTACGTAGAGCACCAGGGAAAATCTCAGCTGAGACGACCCAAGGGATACCGTTCAGACCAAATGACCAGAAGACAGAGTAGATCATGATCATAGCTGTAGCAGCCTTACCACCGGCAGCTGTGGAGGGAGAGAGCTCCTTGCCCTCAGCGATGACAGTAGCGGGATGTCCGATCTTGACATAGGCTCCGACAATCCAAAGACAGGCAGAGCAGAAGGCAGAGGAGATGATAGTAGGGTTTCGTCGTCCCCACATGTCAATAAGGGCACCGTAGAAGATGATGGATGCAACAGCTGCAAACTGGTTAGTAAAGAGATAACAAACAAAGCGTGGCTGAACAAACCCTTGACGAGACCGTAGATACCGGTATACAAAGCGACATCGCTAATACCAAGAGAACCGAACAGAGTAGGCGAGTAGTAGTTAATGGCTATCAGCTGTTAGTTTTGCATCATAGAAAAAGGTTGATCCAAACTGACCAGCAGCACCGGACATGTTCTGGAGAGCGAAGGAGCAGAAGACAAGCAAGACACGGTTTCGCATTCCCTTGCGAGTAAGCTCAGAAAGGGCGCCTCGGAAAAGTGCCCAAGGTCCAGAGCCAAATCTGCTAGCGACGAGGGCTTCATCAGCAAGTCGCTTTCGGATCATCTCGATATCTTCCTGAAGATCTATAACCACATATTAGCTCCAGTCTATAACATATTGAAGGCCAAACTTACACTGATGCTCGCGAGGAATCTGTCGAATACTCTCAAGAGCCTTGGTCGCATCCTCCTCACGGTTCTTGCGCATCAACCACAAAGGACTCTCATGAAGGAAAAAGCCACCAATGAACAGAACAGCAGCGGGAGCAATCTGAACGGCCATGGGAACACGCCATGCCTCGGCAGAAGAAGGGTCCATGTTCTGGTTGATGCCATAGTTGATCCAGAAACCAATCAGAGAGCCGGTTTGGTATGTCACTTCGAAGAGACCGGTAAGAATACCTCGGATCGAAACGATGGAGAGTTCGGCGATGTAGCTGGGGACTGTGGCGGTGATGGCACCACATGCGATTCCTGTGAGAGCACGACCAGCGTCTGGTGTTGTTAGACATGAGATTATGCGGTTTTCGAAGGATACCTTACAGATATAAGACAGTTGATGAGTAGCAGCAGTCATGAGAATAGCGCCAATGAGGAAAACAGCAACATTGACCTGAAGAGCCCACTTGCGACCAATTCTCTCAGTAACTATTCCTCTTGTCAGTTCTCATATTTTCTTAGTGGTCTTGATGAATGCGACATACGCAAGTAGCAAATGATGGCACCAAAAAAGGCACCGGCCTGGAAAGTCGCAGTGATGTTACTCGAGATGGCAGCCGAGTGCTCAGGCTTAATGTTAAAGTCGCGCTTGAAGCTATCGCGAGCAATAGTAGTACCAATAAAGGCAGAATCATAACCGAATCTTCAACTTGTCAGTCTGAATCTATTTCTCGTGTTCACCAAGAAAACCTACAGCAGTGATCCTGTAGCAATAATAGCAGCCTCAGTGTACAATCGCCAGTTGTACACCTCCTTGGGCGTAGGCCTATCTTCGACAGCGCGAAAGCCACCCATGGTTCTTCTTTTCCTTTGATTTGAATTTACTTGCGAAAAAGAGTCAGAGACAAGAGTGCATGTCAAACAAAATCTTGTAATCCCCGCAGGCAGGCACCCTCGGATATATAGTTTATTCCATTGTCAATCCGGGGGGCGTGGGGAAATGATTTAGAATCCGGGGATGGCTGTGGAGAATACGGGGTGAGGTCATCAACAAACATGTTTTTTTCTTTCTAGTCTCTGGCTCTCTGCATGAGAGTGAAGATACAGGGGTAACAAGTTCATCATGAGTCAGTTGGAGAAAGATCCGATATGCGAGCCGATGCGATGGACAAATGCGATTGGACAATTCTGTTCATGCGGGGAATTAAGGGCGTTGGGTGGATAAATTAGGCGAAGGATATCCCGAGAATTCCAAGTATCAGATGACTCTGGTCCTTGTTTGGTGGATTTGAAGTAAAAGCTGTGATCGATTTCATTAGTAGCTGAACGACTACAATGGTATGATGGTACTGATCTGACACATGATTCGGCTTACAACGGAACATCTAGACTATATCTCATGAGAAACCTAAAAGAATCACGACACAGACCCAGTAGTTCGGGTCCATCTTTGACTGCCGATGTCACGGCGTGTGAGTGAAATCGTCTGAGTTCACAATAGTCTCATGTCCTTAGCAAGTAAAGAATATGTTGTGATGTAGCATTAGAAAATGAGAATAGATTGGCATTCACAACATGGCGGATTGAGCAACATAACTATTATAGCATAAAAATGCCCTACATTCATCTTTGTGCTTCATATCACATCCAAGTCTCAGTCATGATGCTACAGGTTGTCAACCCATAAATAGAAAGAAAAGCAACAGCATATTGTACCAAGTTTGGAAAACATCTCAAGAGTCTCTTCAAAATCTATATCTATTTTAATGCAATATCGTACCGCGTAGTCTTCATAACATCTGCATCTAAATGTTCTCCTCCCTCTTTCCAAGGCCCTTCTCAGTAGCCGACAGAGGCTCAACAACCTTCAAAATCCAATCCTTCTTACTCTCATCGCTATACTGAGGATAAGGTTTTCTGCAGTGGCAGCTTTCAAGAGGGTATCCTAGAATCTTGGCCACAACCCACTTGGTACCGTTAATGCCTCCCTTGGCAAATCCCCACTCCATCTTCGCAAGCTCAAGCTGAGCAGCCTCGGCCTCCTTCGTCTTTCCAGCCTTGTACAGGTCGTAGATCTGCAGGCAGACCTTGGGGTACAAGTTTGCGACGCCGGTGATAACACCAGTACCGCCGACGGACAGGGCGGGAACGAGCCAATCGCTCTGGCCAGCGAGAGCGCAGAAGTCCTCGGGCTTGTACTGAGCTGCTACCCGAGCGACCTTGGCGATACCACCGCAAGTCAGCTTCACGCCGACAATGTTGGGATGCTGAGCCAGACGCTCAAGCATTTCAGAGTTAACGTCGAGACCAGCGACAACACCAGGGAAGTTGTAGATGACGACGGGGACGGGGCTCGCTGAGGCAAGCTCCTCGAAGAAAGCCACGATGGCATCTTGTGTCATAGCGAAGTGGAAGTAGCTGGGTGTGAGAACGAGGACAAAGTCGGCGCCAGCTTCCTTTGCAAGCTTTGTTTCGTTGATGGCATCTCGTGTGGTTTGTGAAGAGGTACCCAATGTGATGGTGATATCAGGACGGCCGAGTGATGTTGCGATCTCGCGGGTCGTGCGAACAAGTTGTGACTTCTCGGCTGGTGAAAGTGTGACCGCCTCTCCGTTCGTTCCAGCGATGACAACTTAGTTTGTTAGCTGGGCTTTCGTGAAAGGTCATGAGTGTACATACTGCCGTCAAGGCCAGAGTTTACTAGAAACTCAATGTGCTTCTTCTGAACGTCCCAGTCGATCTCTTGGTTGGCATCATTGGCGAACCAAGTCAAAGAGGGAACGTGGATTCCACCAGGGAATGATCTGCCCTTTGCTGCCATATTGAATATTGTAGTATTATGATATTGAATTTAAGATGTTGAAGATGTCAGTGTGAGACAGGACAAGACTGGAGTGAAAGATGATCAATTGTCGCAAGATCAATGGCGAGCTGTCCAGAGGGTTTTGTTCCACGCTCCGCCATTGTGGGGATATTCTTTGTGTCTCCATCGGATCCAAAGGTGTCATGCCACGTCCCAATGCGGGGGTTTGATAGAAATCATGAGCATGAATCATGATGGTGTATGCGCTTGTCGTTTGTCCAAGTGCGAATGGGGTCCCAGCTTCATCCGCTTTAGCATCATGCGGGGAAAGTTGGAGAAGCCGATCGGCTCGACCAGTGTGTGTGGGGGGGCCTCGATCCGAGCATGAGCAAAAGAAGCTATTACTGCTCTCATGCCAAGTCGTATGATATTAGTTCTATGCGCCAGGAAGATAGTTCAAAATACCGATATATCGGAAGTCTAGGCGAGCTAGTGTATGTCGTTGCGAGAACTGCTGACAAGTCCGCGGAATTGACCATGCCGAATTGTAACAAGACCAAGCCGCTAGAAGCCAGCCAACTTCTAAATGCTCAGACAATAGCAAAGCACGAGTTGAAAACGGCATGCATCACGGCTCGGATATCCATTCGTGCCTTGGCGGCATCTTGTCGAGCTTGAACCTCCTCCAGAACTTGTGCTGTGATGCGCGCATTACCAGCAACCTTCTCCATTCTAAGAATTTGAGTCTTTATCCACGCCTTTTCGTTTGCATCTTGCTCTTCAACGCCTAACATTAACAATGGCCATAGCATGTTGACAGGCAACGTATCTTCGGGATCCAAGTCGGCCACAATTTGTCGAGCTAACTTCCGAATATGGTCCAACGCTTCAGACGCCTCTTTTGTCAGGGGAAGGGTCTTGTAAGCCACGCGGTGGAGATGAACTTTACTGGCGTAATAGTTCGATAGGTATGTTCGAAATGCTCGTGTGATGACAAATGCTAGGTGCTTCGAGACATGGGGCTCTTTCAGCTTGCCTGCCACCGCAAAGTCCATCAGCGGAGGGCGATGTTCGTACAGAGTCCGTAAATCCGCTGCTATCACTGTACCGATATTCATGACTTCAATTTCATCTTCGACTGTACCGCGCGATCGATGCCACGGGTCAATCTTGGAAATTCTACCCATGAAACTCTGAACTTTCTGGTAGAATACGACGCCAGGTTGATACAGGACCTGGAAGAGCACGTCCTCGATGTCTTCGGCAGGGTCTTTGGAAACCTCCTCAAGTTCCCCGTCGAAACTCGCTGGCGATGCTTCAACCAGAAGAACCTCATCATCCTTGGTTAAGAAAAGCCCGTCCCCTCCAGCAGAAACGGCCCGGCCATCGAGAAGTCGAATCCACAGGAGCAACTGTTTCTCCACTGTCGTCAGGCCGTGTTTGTTACTGCTCTGGAAGAGCATATACGCGCGCTTCAGATTCGAATGTGCGGCTTCGAGGCGACTCTCCAATATGTCGATATAGCTGAGAAAGAACAACGCTGCAAGAAGGTATTCACGCTCAGAGCTATGCTCCGGCATTGTTGCGCCGTCATGACTCGCGACTTCTGTAGCACCGCGCTGGTAGTGATCCTCATCGCTGATGGTCCAGTTTCCATCGCGACGAGAAAGAAGTAAATTTGAAAAGGCCATGATGGCGTTTCGGACCATGGGAGAGACTTTGGCCATTTCAACGACGGCTTGTCGCATTGAAACCCATTTCTTCTGCGTTTCGACCTCGGCGATGATGGGAGGATTAACGGAGCTAGCGAAGAACTCCATCAACTTATCACTTCCATCCGTAGTATCTCGCTCCCTACTATCGTTACTTTGTGTAACTGAGGGGGCCGATAATGTAGTTGTAGTTGTAAATGCTGACCTATCAGGGAAAGTGATTTGTGGTTGAGTCGCCTTGTTTTTGTCAGCAATCTCACAGCGACAACCTCTCCAGTCTCAACCTACCAACATCTGTGATTCCAACCCCTGACTCTGCTGCATATCCGGGGAACCTTGTTGCCATAAATCGCCATAGTCCCACATGAAACTTGCATAATCGAACACTTCGTCTACTGCGTTTCCCGGTTGGAATATCGAGCTTCCTGGGGATGTATCGAATGTTGGCGATACATGCTGCTCTAGAGACCGATCAGGGATTTCTGGAGCAGGCGCTTGCCTCCTCTGAACTCCTGAGCGTTGCTGAGGTCGCCATTTGCACTCCATATTTAACCTCTCGCAATGAGAGCATCGAGGCCGTTGCTCATCACATTTTACTTTCCTTCTTCTGCCGATTTGGTTAAAAGGTCAATCAGGCGATATAGATCTTACACTTACTTGCATGTTAAGCAACCCTCGCGCGAACGGATCTGTCGTCTTGCCGAAGTCGTAGGCCTCGTGTTTGACGGGCTTCCATTCTGAGATACACCGCTTGGAAGGCGAGGAATGAGAGGTCTTCCACTGTTCATATCCATAATGAATTCATTTCCCCAATAATTGAAACGGTCGTCAATGTTAATGGTTGACTGGGGAATTAGACTAAAGTGCCATGTATAATCCAGGTTCAGTACTAAAACCGTCACCTGACTGAATTGAACTGAACGCGGAGATGGTTCCGTTCCATCAGTTTGCATTTGCGGGGCGCCAAGATCAGGAACTCGCCTGGAACTTGGACTAGCTGCAGGCGACAAAATTCTTTGAACCTTCAGTCTACGGCGTTCAAATAAACTTGGATTTTAATGGTTCTACACCAAGGAAGCCGTGTATCCGATTTTTTCACAGACTACAGAATAGCTACTAACTTCTTTAAAATGGCTCAAAAAATAAATAAATAGACAGCTAGCGTCCCTACGTTAAGTTACAAGGTAATGTCCATCAACCTATCTTGTTGTTTTTGGCACGCTAGGGTGCTATCCAGACTGTCGGTACAAAGTTCAAGTGTATGAAGCTTCGGGTTATGAGCGAGGCTTATTTCATTGATACTAACTTGTCGTGATCTTATATGGTTTTTCAATATATTTATTTATAGGTGTTTAGGCAGTTATCAACAGCTTTCATCAATTCTTACCAACTAATCGTTGAGCGGTTCCTTCACAATTCGACTTACACCAAGCCTGCCAAAGGCCAATAACAGCCTTTGCCTTTCGTTCTTTCTGTTGTACAAATGCAACCACGAGACATCTCAACTTTACAGTTAACTTGCCACGTTTTATCTCAAGCTTAAACGTGACGTCAGGCTTCAGCAGAAAGGATAAATATTATTTGACAAGACCTTTCCTTGTAGCTCACATCTTCTAACCATCTCAACTTACACGCCTACTCATCACCATCCGCCATCATCAACCTACAACACATTCAAGCCTGTTCTAGCAACAAATAAATACCTCAAACAACTCAATATGCCTACTCAAGAAGTCATCAACCAGTGGGAGGAGAGCTCTTCCTCAACCTCTAAAACTGAAGGCCCCCTCCAAGGCACCTCGGATCGTTTGTTTCTCTCGTCCCCCCCCTCTTCCCTATCATTGCTAACACTACCTCAAGCTGCCCAGTCCCTAGTAGATAAACACGAGTGCTTTGCGGCGCAACCTAACGCGGATGGATGTCCGGTTTATGATGGTGGACGTCTTGCGCCTGATCAGGTATGATAGTCCCCGACCCTAAGCATCTTCCAGGACATAGCTAATAGGTTTGGACAGGATCGTGTTCGCAACAGTGGCGCCCGTACACCCGGCTCTATTCACGCCGACATCGTCGCACAAATGGAAGCGAAGCGAGAGCGAAAGGCATCAGAGGAAGCCGAGAAGGACAAGAAGCAAGCCAAGCTTGAGAAAAAGTAGTAAAGGTTAATCGAAGGCTTTGTCGTCGTTTAGCTTTGGCGATTACTCTCTATTGCTAAGGGATTAAGAAAGCGTGGAGTCTGGGATGCCTGGTATTTTCATAATGGTTAGGCGCAGGCTACGGGTGGACTTTGGTGGCCTCTGAGCATGGCATCTCATGTGATTATCGTTGCTTGCATTATTACTAAATTGATCTACTTCCTCTGAGATGTTCAATCTGTGCTTGAATCATATTCACATATTGGGGTGGGGAAAAAATGGAAGCATGCAAAAATAGGTATTCAAGTCTCTTTTCTATCCTGCCCTTTGTACTTCTAAACATATCTATCAATCGACAAAAAATATCAAATATTGCACTTCTAATGACCCTCAGATAGGTTCACAACCGCCCATTTGCCATTCCATGCCCACTTTCGAGCGCCAGTGTCACCGCCGCCACCCTCAATTTGCCTCAACTCCTCATCCTTGCCCTCAGGAAGGCCAACAACAACATCAGCCTTGCAAGTTCTCAGGGACAAGACGTTTACACCTGACGAAGGGCCCATAGGACCGAGAGCCTCGATGAAAGATGTGGTAGGGTTCCAGGCAGCCTATCATAGGTCAGCATTGTCTTTCTACCATGGTGAGAGTCACTTACATCAGCAGTGAGCTTGCGATAGTTCAGATCGCCCTTGAAGATGACAAGTTCAGCCTCCTTGAGCTCTTCATGTAACTCGGGGTTCTCAGCGGGCAACCGCCAGAAGCTACCACCATAAGTCCAGTATCGGTTAGGTCGAAGCATAAGCTGTCCCTCAGCATGGAACATAGCCCACTCTTGGAAGAGGAATTTGAGGTCCTTCTCGCCCTCTTCAGACAACGGCTCAGGCTTCTTGCCCTGGAGGTCCTCATCCTCTGATGGTGTATCGTATAGAGCGCGAGGGTTGGCGACGGCGTTCAATAGGCCGCTGAAGTCGGTGGGTACGACATCGGAGACAAACCAGGGGATTGACTTGGGTCGTAGAACGACCTGGGTAGCGAGACCAGCTGAGAGAAGGTAACCAGCAAGAATCATGTCGACATACAGCTCAAAGCCAGCGTTGTCAAGAACAATATCGACACGACGCTCCTTCTTGCCTTCGGCCTGCGCCTTCTTAAGAATATCGAACGCTTTGGGGAGATCGTTAACCAGGATGTTCTTCTCAGCCGCCTTACGAGCCTCAGAGCCCTGAAGCTTCTGGATATCCTCATAAGTCAAGTTTGTAAGCAGCGATAGATCCGTAGCGTTGCCCCAAAGGCAAATCTCAAACATCTCCTGGAACAGTGTCTTCTCTGCTTTGGGGTCGTGTGTTGAGTCTTTATCGGCGCGAAGTTGCTCAACCAGTTGTCGGTAGTTACTGGCGAGTTCTAGAACGGCGGGTCGTGATGATCGGAAGGTATCCATCTTCTGACGGGCGAAAAGGTCATAGGATTTCCAGTGCTCACTCATACGGAAGATGCCGCTGATGCGTCTGCCAGTTGTGAGCAGGGTTTTCGATGAGGTATTGTCGTATCGACTTACCTGTATAGGTAGCATTCGGAGAAGAGCCATGGTACATCGTACCAGTGAGCATCGGGGCCAAGAGCCTCGAGCTCCTTGTTATACGTCTCGATCTCTTCGGTGAATCCATCATCGGGAAGAGGACTATAAACATTAGCATCGAAGTTCTGCTTTGCGCGATGTAGGTGGCTCATACGTTAACTTGCGATCATGCTCGACCTCGTACTTAAGACCAGCCAGCTTCTCAATGATCTTCTTACCCTCGTTGAGCTTCTCGCGGTCGTCGGTCTTG
Organism: Fusarium anguioides; assembly: GCA_012977745.1. Lineage (NCBI taxonomy): Eukaryota > Fungi > Ascomycota > Sordariomycetes > Hypocreales > Nectriaceae > Fusarium > Fusarium anguioides. Next base: position 207,091 of record JAALXK010000194.1, on the reverse strand, counting down.
GTAACAGCGCGGTAGACATCGTCAATTCCTTGGGTCTAAGCCAGAGTCAGTTAATGACCAATCATCAGTATGCGCATGCATCTCACCAGAATAACTGGCCACCGTCTTCTAACAGATTCACTCGCGAACGAGGTGGGATCGCTCGTTCGGTATTGGGCTGTTGGCGAAGTCAGTCGTGATTGATAGAGGAGAGAGGAGTCGAGAAGCACATACGAGTCTTTGTGTCGTGCTCCATTTCTTTGTTCTTTCGCACCAAGAAACCGTAGGAAAGAATACTTATAATGTTCTGCTGATCAGCCTGAGCGATCTTCAAAGAGCAGTTGTTTTAAGGGTTGTTCCAAACTTTTGGTCACCATGGAGTGGAGGGGTACGCGGGGCATTTTTTGGTGGGGTTCAACGTGGTCTTGAAACCTGACGTCAGTCAATTCCGAGCTTCTCGGAAAACACCATGAGAGGTTTATTCTAAGGAAATGTCTAGTTAATTGCCTGATCGAGAATAAAATCATGAATAAGTAAAGATATTTATATTAAATAATATAAATGTCTAGTTAATTGCCTGATTAAGGAAACATGTGATTGGGAACGACTCTGTGATTGCTCAGAGAGCTTAGATCATCTTGAACTAATCCTATTTACTGAGAATCAAACATGTATATCTAGTTACCTCTCCCTCTTTGAAGCTAGGCATTTAATCGCCTTCTTTTTAATGCATATTTCTTTCTAAATACAATACGAGCTACTCTGTACTAGGTACGATTGTTCATCCCTTGTATCCTTCGATGTTTCATCTGTCGTCCAATTTCCCATAACCCAATTCAACCATCTGCATAACTCTCGATATTTATCCAAGATCCGCACCAGTTAGTTAAACGGCATCTTCATCCCGACTACCGTTGCACCAGTCAAATCAAATCAAAACAAATCAAAACATGATAGCTTCATTCGAGCTGAACCGCATTGAAGTAATGGTTTCAACATGGTTGTTAAAGTTTACATCATGTTTGGTCCGCTTATGAAAGGGTCATCGAAATGTTTCGCTCTAATCCTCAACCCTAGTAAATCGCCAGACAAGGTTTCCCTCTGATTGGCTCGCAAAGTTCACATTGGGCTTCATTTTCAAGAGCACCATTCAACTGCCAATTCATCAGACGACTTCAAATAGGCGACAACGAGGAAGGTAGTATTCGGCATCATCTTCGGTGGATCGTGTCCAAAAACGTCGACGGAGTCACGGAGAAGAAGTGCAGTGCAGGTTACCATCTGGGGAAGCTGAAATACGGGAGTTGTCATGAGCCGCACCAATTAATAGAATCGAAACCTCGTTTGATTTGTTGATCAATTCCAATCCGAGACTTTCCCCAGACTATACGAGTTTAACCACCAATTGACATGCCATATTAGCCGGTCCCAGACCATAATGAACTGCCGCCACTGAATTGGATGATCATATGGATACTCAAGCTTCAGAACTATAAAAGAAACATGTTCCCAGCTTTTGTTCAGATGAAATATTGTACATACCAGAATCATCTTTGGCATTGACTTCAAAATGTTCTTCAATTCTCAATCTCTTGGAGTCGTGGCTCTCGCCGGATTAGCCACCGCTGTCCCATCGCGAACTCCTCTTTCAACCCGAGAGGTTGGAAAGCTTCCTGCTCTCGGCTGGAACGGCTGGGTAAGTCTATACTCAAATGTTGACCTCTTAGTGCAGGTCACTGACACCGTACCCAGAACCAAGGACAATGCAATGCGGCTAGTGAGAAAGTTGCCCTTGCTACAGCCAAGACCTTTATCGATCTTGGTCTGAAGGCTGCCGGATACCAATATATTAACATTGATGATTGTTGGTCTACCCACCAGCGTGACTCGAAGGGCAACCTTGTTCCAGACCCCGCAAAGTGGCCGAGGGGTATCAAGCCAGTAGTCGATGAGATTCACGCCATGGGTCTCAAGTTTGGCCTCTACGGTGATGGCGGTGCTAAGACCTGTGCCGGGTATCCTGGAAGTCAAGACCATGAAGAACAAGATGCGAAGCTGCTTGCCAGCTGGGGCGTCGACTACTGGAAGTATGACAACTGTTATACCCCCTGCTACACAGGCAATGACGTTCAAACCTGTCCCGATGATAAAGGCCCTAGCAGCAGGCCTCGATATGAGAAGATGGGCAACTATCTCCGTGCCACTGGAAAGGACATTCTTTACTCCCTGTGCAACTGGGGCTGGGATGAGGTTTGGACTTGGGGTGCTCAGGTCGGTCACATGTGGCGAATGTCCGTTGACAACTGGGGCAACTGGGCAGATGTTGTGCGCATCGCGAACCAAGCTGCGCCTATCCTCAAGTACACTGTACCAGGCCATTACAACGATCTCGATATGATGGTGAGTGTTACCTTGAGAGTAGTTCAGATTGAAGGTAAATGCTGATCACAGAACAGATTCTTGGCAATGGAAAGTTGAATGCAGCTGAAGAGCGAACTCACTTCGCCATCTGGTGCATCACCAAGTCCCCTATCATTTTGGGAACAGATATGACCAGACTCTCTCAGAGCAATCTCAAGCTCATTACCAATAAGGTACGACCAGACATCGCTCCCTGCGCCAACGTGCACATGCTGACTATTCTGATCAAGGGTCTCCTCGCAGTCAACCAAGACTCTCTCTCAAAGCCTGCAGTGCCATTCACTCCTCCTGGAGCCCCCGCCAAGGCCAACAACGAGATCTATGGTTACTGGTCTGGTCCTCTATCGACTGGAACTGTTGTCGCTATTGTTGCCAACAAGGGTAACCTGAACACTAACCTGAACCTCAAGGATGTTCCTGGACTTAAGGATATGGAATACTCATGGACTGAGCTTCTTTCTGGTGCTAAAGGAAAGGGTAAGACAGTTTCGGCAAACCTCGGAACTCACGATGTCGCAGTGTTCAAGATTGATCACAACTAAGCTTGGGTGCATATTACATAACTTCGACGAGTATATAAGTTGAAAGGAGGACGGAGGACACAGGTCAAAGGATGCTGTCATTTACGATTAGCAAGTACATAGTATAAGTAGCCCTTAACAAACACTTGGCTCAACTCAACTGTTCTCATTTATTAACTTGTTGATTTTGTCTCGAATAAGTATATCTTACATGGCTTGTTGCATGCGTATGACTCTTGGCGCTCTGGTTTCCAGTCGGTTCTCGCCCAATATTTTACACTCAACTAATAAGCATTTCTCCCAATCAAAGGTTTTTCACATCCAGATACTTTTTAAGATAAGATCGCATCTAGTTCAACCTCAATGAAACGTCTATAGGACTCATGGGAAGCCCCTCGGATAAAAATCAGGTTACCCTGCACCAAGACATTTTTGCGCTCCAACATGCATCAGTATGCTTTATTGCAACTCGATATCTTGTAAGGATTTATATGGAGAGTGTATATCATTTTTAAAGTGCTGGAGTTTGCCTCGTTTGTGGGAAATGGTGTGGTGACTGCCTCATCATATAACCAGCCTCCATTCAAAACATCATGTGAATGAGCCGCTACACCGGCCAAACTCAAAAACTACATCAAGATCAAATCTAAACATGCTAATATCTGTAAACTGACCTCTTGCATGATTTTCATCTTCAAACACACGACCTATATGTTTAGCTCGTCTTGGGCGCATCAGGCTGTGCCTCATCCTTCTTCTCCTGCTCTGCCTCGGGTCTCTTTGTGAGAATCTCATCGATAACTCCCAACTCTAAAGCCTCTTCCGGGGTCAAATATTTATCTCGCTCCATCAAATCGTTGATCTCCTCTAAAGAATACTTTTCGTGGCCCTTTGCTTTGTTAAGATGGTACTGCATGATCTTGTTGGATTGCTCTCGCGTTTTCTGGATCTGGTTTGCGTAAATCATAATGTCAGAAGCCTGACCTCGCGTACCACCAAGCGGTTGATGAATCATAATCGAACTGTGAGGGAGCGAGAATCGCTTGCCGGCTTCGCCTCCTGCGAGGAGGATAGCAGCCATCGACGCGGCACCACCTATACACACTGTTGAGACTGGCGACTTAATGTATGTCATGGTATCATAGATTGCCATTCCTAGATTTGTCATAAGAATCGATCGTGATGAGCGGGAGACCGAGCCTACCTGAGGTGACGGAACCACCAGGAGAGTTGATGTACATCGTGATCGGCTTTTCGGGGGTATCGGACTCGAGCCACAGAAGCTGTGCGACGATCGAAGCGGACATGTAGTCATTAACCTCACCATTGAGGCAGACGATGCGTTCCTGGCAGTGTTAGCGATGTAGCTATGACGGACAAATGGTACGTACCTGCAGGAGCTTGGAAAATATATCCCCTATAACCCATCAGCTTCTTGAACCAGTTGCGAGAGAGGGTCGAACGGACATGTTTTCCTTCCGGCAGACTAGACTTGTTAGTAGAGCGCAACAGCAGAAGCTATGTGGTAGCTTACAGAGGACTCCTCGATGTAGGGCATAGGAATGTTGGCCATTGGTGGCATTGGCGACTGTCCAGAGGAACTGGAGAAGCCAAAAGCTCTCACATGTTGCTGCGACACGCCACGCAGCACTCGCAGCGTCCTTGGTCGTAGAAACATGATCGCGTTTATGTGAATGATGATGGTAATGGGATGGACTGGGGCCGGGCGGAAGTGGTGGGGGAAGCTTTAACGGGCATGAGGTACCTGGTTTGGTGGCTTATCGATAAGGATCCGATCGTGGAGAAATTCAGCCTTCCTCCAAAACATCATCGTTAACAATGAACAATCTTGAGACGATATGAGCGTATACACAAAGGCCTATTCCGGTCCCTTACGGAATTCGATATTAAAGAACAATGTCAGAATACGATGGATCTCCTACGATAAATCCGAATTGACTAAAAATGCACTCCTCAAACAAATCGAATCGGAGCTTGGTCGCGCAAGGATCGATCCCGATAAGAAGACTGTAGACACAGACGCAGGACCATTACCAATATCACCTTTGATGGATTATAAGTTCATGCAGAGGAGACGACGTGCAAAGAAGGCAGACCCCGGGGTGATATCAGGACAGTTCCGGCGGAAGCTATCCAACAACCCACACGGTAGGCAATGCGATCACGTCTGGGAGAGTTAAAGCTGAGAAATTTATTAGCGGAAGCATTGATGACTCCAATGCGGTGGTGTAAGAATACCAATTCTTATCTTCCTTACTACTTCTTGCAGGACTTTGAATTGGTCAAGCACCCAGATCCCGAAGAGCCCAATCTTTGGTGGGCGCCGGGTACAAAATCTTTCATCAACGTCAAACCGTGGAAGAAGCCGACCGTGAGAGACATAGAGGAGGGAGTCAAACACATAAACAAACAGATCAGTACTATTGAAAACGAAATTATGAACACGGCTACATTAGCGGAAGTCGATGTAGCAGCTGTCGATACGCCAACAGAAGCCACCGACACATCAAGAGACCCTCTAGCGTCGACAAAAACAGAAGAAAATGAAGAGGTTGAAAATGAAGAGGAAGGAGAAGAAGAAGCCGGGATCACAGAATTCGGCGCCAGAGAAATGCGCCAAGCGCGTGTCATCGGTTACACCCTCTCACGAAAGAGTGTGGTCGATTTGGTTGGACGATCTAGATCCTACCAAGTTAAGATTGCAGCCCAACGCAGTGGCATGGCGATGCCTCAAGCAAGTAACGCTGTCCAAAAAGTATTCCGACCTGACATGGGCGACGTGCTGCTCGATATGTTACGACGTCTGGCTGTCGATACACTCATCGAACGCAGTCACAGGACAGACGGCAGGTCTGAGTACAAGTTTATCCAGCCTGTTTTCAATTGGGAAGAGGCCAAGAATATTGTACCGGGAGGATCTGTACTTTATATTCCAAAGAAGCCCATGGGAGATGCCAACAGCTATGCGACCCTGGACGTGGAGCATGCTCATTACGGTAGGAAGATGGCGGTACATGATCTGAGATATCTACTTGGGGAAGAGGAACTTGAGAGGCTAAGAACGAAATCCTTCATATTTCGTAACCAGGAGCTCTTGGTGTTGAAGAACTTTAGAAGCAAAAGCATGAGAAGCTTGCATTTATTGCTTTGGAGGTTGCAAGGATACTTGGCAGAACCGCATGTTCAGCTCCCTGAACCTAGGGATTACTAGGAAAGGAGAGAATTGTAAGATAGAAAGGAAAATACCAAATATGTGCAACAAATAAAGAGCTTGTATTAATGTAAAGATATGTTTGGTAATTCACTAATTGTCCGTCCGGCCTCCAATCACGGAGCGGCCCCACAATTGCCGATGGTGCCAGTTGTCAAAGCTGCCGATACTCTGATTGATTACCGAGTCTATGTAATCTGTAAGTCCCTTACAAGTTAGCCTTGGTATGACAACGCTATGGTTACTTATTTGTTACCTGTACATATATCATTGATCTATTGGCTATTCGTTTACTGTTTGCCATTTGCTTAGAAGATTATTTCCAGCTTATTTGAGCGAATTATTGCTCGGCGTAACTACCCTGCGTCTGAAGGATCAGATATCAGATTCTTGAATACATAAGGATCACATTCTCCATCTCGTTCGCATCAAGCCAACAACTGAGGCCAACTGCAACAACTTCAGGAACCAATCAGCGCCGGGTATCACATATGGACAACAATCCTGAGGTCGTCCAGCCCGCAGAATGGGCGAGTGACGAAGCTATCCCAGTCTTCCTCCTCCACGATGGAGGCGGCACTACATTTTCATACCATTGTTTGGAACCTCTAAGCCGTGCCGTCTACGGTATTCACAACCCCAACTTTCACAGCGGAGAGCCTTTCGATGGCGGTCTCAGCGACATGGCCCGCCTCTATACTGGCTGGATCAAAGAGACAGCTGAAACGCCAGACTTTCCCAAGCGTCTCAACGCAGCTGGAAAGTTTCAACTCCTTCTCGGCGGATGGAGCTTAGGTGGTCACTTGAGTCTTGAAATTGCAAAGCAGCTTGAAGATTCCAACATCGAAGTCATCGGCATTCTAATGGTCGACACAGTCTACCCACATAAGTACTCTAGCAAAACCCGCAAAAGGCCTGGTGAAGGAACTACGGAGGGAAAGAACAAGAACCAGATCCTCGCTGACTTGTCAATGGCTGATGCGCGCCGGATGATTCAAGCATGGACACCTCCGGTATGGAATGGAGACTCACCGGGACGTCGGCCCCGGACTACCCTCCTCCGAGCCAAGAAGGCCGTGCCCATGGAGGAAGGAACTGATCTTGTGGATTCAAGTCGTGAGGAACGAAACCTTGGATGGGATATGTACGAGAAGGATTTCTTTACAGAAGTGGTGGACATTGAGGGACATCACTATGAAGTTTTCAGGTTTGATTTCATTGAGGATGTTTCTAAGAAGATGAAAGAGGGATTCGATGAGTTGGAGCGAGTTGCGCTTGAGGGTTGAACTGACGACATGCTGAGAGCTGATGATAGAAGGCTTAGACGAAGTGGATAACTACAAGGACATGAATGGTTTTGTTGTTAGAAGATAAAGACCAAGATACAAAAGCATAGAAGTCATAGAAATGCATTTGGAGCATTGATCGCTTGCATACGGAGTATTGTCGATGTTGCAGGGATCCATGTAGTCCACGCCGGTGTCGCTCTCTACCTTTGCAGGGATGATATCTACATAATATTTACAACTCAACTTCTACATAAGAGTCATAAGGTACAGGGCGCATATTTTAACAATCGCATACTTTTGAGTACGTACGGAAGCTCGGCATAATAGATCAACACCGTAATATCTTAGTTGCAGTCGCAGCTTGAATCACACGATTTTGGTGGATAACTTACAATAAGTGGACTACAACGCTTAAACCTTCGCCGGGGGAACAGCTACAACTCCGGCCCTACTCCTCCATGAGGTCATCCAACCAATTAAATCATCCGAATTGTCATGCGGGGAGATTTCCATGGGGAGGGGAGCATTCAAGTCACAGGGAAGATCACAGGGAAAGCTGTGGGAAATTTTGGGAACAAAAGCCCAGCCGACATCGCAGCTTAGCCAAACAATTCCACAAACTCATCACCGCCTTATTTTGCGTGAAGCTCATCACACGCAACCTTGAACGCTGTGACTATAGAGTTTGTCATCAAAAGCTTCAATTGACTCTTGTTTAAGTCGTCATTATGCTTTCTAGGTCTCTGTTGAGGTCCAGAGCTGTGGGAGCTTTCCCCCTCTCTGCGAGGAGCCATGGGTATGTAATTTTCTATCAATTGAAGCATATTCCAATTGATTTCCATTCTAACATCTCTTCTTCACAGCCGCTTCTTTTCCGCCTCTGCCCTCCGCGCCGATGACAAGATCAACAAGGTCTCCGCCAACATCACCCAACCCAAGGCCCAGGGTGCTTCCCAGGCCATGCTCTACGCCACTGGTCTCTCTGAGGAAGACATGAACAAGGCTCAGGTTGGTATCTCGTCCGTTTGGTACGAGGGCAACCCTTGCAACATGCACCTCATGGATCTTTCTGCCGTTGTCAAGGAGTCCGTTGCCAAGGCTGGTCTTATTCCCTACCGATTCAACACCATTGGTGTTTCTGATGGTATCTCCATGGGTACCACCGGTATGCGATACTCGCTCCAGAGCCGAGAGATTATCGCAGATAGTATTGAGACTGTCATGAACGGTCAATGGTATGACGCAAACGTCAGCTTGCCCGGTTGCGACAAGAACATGCCTGGTGTTGCCATTGCCATGGGTCGTGTCAACCGTCCCAGCATCATGGTTTATGGTGGTACTATTCGACCCGGCTGCACCAAGCAGGGCGAGTCTATCGATATCGTCTCTGCCTTCCAGGCCTACGGCCAATATATTACTGGTGAGATCACCGAGGAGCAGCGATTCGACATTATTCGAAATGCCTGCCCTGGTGGTGGTGCTTGCGGTGGCATGTACACTGCCAACACCATGGCCACCGCCCTTGAGACTCTTGGTCTCACTCTTCCTGGTAGCAGCAGCAGTCCTGCTGAGGACCCTAGCAAGAAGGCCGAGTGTGAGAGTGTTGGTCCTGCTATTCGCAACATCCTCAAGGAGGATATCCGACCTCGTGACATCATGACTCGCCAAGCCTTCGAGAACGCCATGATTGTTACCACTATCCTTGGTGGTAGCACCAACGCCGTCCTGCACCTTATCGCCATTGCCGACTCTGTCGGTATCAAGCTCGATATTGAGGACTTCCAGAAGGTCTCAGACCGCACTCCCTTCCTTGCTGACTTGAAGCCCTCCGGAAAGTGGGTCATGGCCGATATGCACAAGATTGGTGGTACTCCCGCTCTTCTTAAGTTCCTTCTCAAGGAGGGCATCATCGACGGCTCTGGTATCACCGTTACCGGCAAGACCATGAAGCAGAACGTCGAGAACATGCCTGGTTTCCCTGAGGACCAGACCATCATCCGACCCCTGAGCAACCCCATCAAGGAGACAGGTCACATCCAGATTCTCCGTGGTTCTCTGGCCCCTGGTGGCTGTGTCGGTAAGATCACTGGCAAGGAAGGCCTTCGATTCGAGGGCAAGGCCCGTGTTTACAACTCTGAGCCCGACTTCATTGCCAGTCTTGAGGCTGGTGAGATCAAGAAGGGTGAGAAGACCGTTGTTATCATCCGATATGATGGTCCCAAGGGTGGCCCTGGTATGCCCGAGATGCTGAAGCCCTCTTCCGCCATCATGGGTGCCGGTCTCGGAAAGGACGTCGCTCTTCTGACTGACGGCCGATTCTCTGGTGGCTCTCACGGTTTCATCATCGGTCACATCGTGCCCGAGGCCATGGAGGGTGGCCCCATTGCTCTCGTTGAGGATGGTGACAGCATTGTCATCGACGCTGAGTCTCGCGCTATCGACCTTGTCGTCCCTGAGGAGGAGGTTGCCCGACGTCGCAAGGCTTGGAAGGCTCCCGCTCCTCGATACACCAAGGGTACTCTCAGCAAGTACGCTCAACTTGTGAGGAACGCAAGTGAGGGCTGTGTCACCGACAGTGGCATCAAGAACTAAAAAGGCTCACCAAAGCCAAAGAAGTGTCAAATGTAACGATGTAATTACTGTTTTTATGGGGTGGGAAAAGGCGAATTTAGATTTTTCTGGGTCAGAATTTATATCCCAATGTTTTCGTTTTTCAAGTCTTTGAATGTCTTTTCGAAGGTGCGTGAAATGCTCTGGGCTTGATAAGTCTACTTATGAACTAGCTACAACGTGAAAGCGTGTCTAGAGAGAAGTAGAACGAAAAGACAATCGTATAAAACGCAAATTCACGAAAGATTGTGGGTATTAGGCCAACCAAATAGGGCAACCTCCAAATAGCTCCATGCAATGCGATTAACTCTTAAATTCAACCTCATCTTCAAAGGAAGCGGTTTGTCAATGGATCAAACCAACGTCTTTGCTTCATATCAACCAAGCTTTCCGTCATCGTAGTTATTTCTTTCCGCTCAGAGCTTTTACAAAGGCTGCTTTATCCTTCATTGTAAGCCCGACTCGTTTGACGCGGCTGAGCCTAGCAAGAGCCTCGCCTATGCGGTCGAGAACACGCTGCTCGTCTGGAGTGACACTGGAACTAGCATCACCACGGTTGCGCAGCTCGGAGGTGGAAGGGGTAACACCGTTCGTCTTTGCGGCCGATGTGTTGATCTGTCCTTCGGCGATGCGCACTCGGATGCACGTTGTTGGTCGAGAGAGTAGATCCCACAGGAAGCGGAGCCACTTCCTAGGCACGGGTGTCGTAACGTCGGAGGGCGTATATCGGATACTGATGGGGAAGATGTGGACATCGGCGGGTGTCTGAAGAATGCTTGGGCTGAAAGGAAGAATTGCCTTTCCGTTGGATGTACCGCATTCTGGGAAAACAGCAATAACTTGACCAGGGTTACTCTCCAGTAGATCCTTGATCTCGACAAGTTTGGCGTTTTTAGGAGCAGTGGTTCGTACGGGCGAGAGAGCTGCAAGAACAGCACCCAGCAAGCTCACGCGCTGGACCTTGCGAGTATCGGGGAACGAAATCGTAAAGATCGGGTCAAAAATAGCAGCAAGGTAGATGGCATCGACAGGACTCGAGAAGTTGGCAGCGATAACGGATCCAGGATGAGGGAAGCGCTCGCGGGGTTGGTCGGCGAGGGTGCCACGTTTGACACCATCGAGTTGGAGATCTACCCACCATATTCCCGGTATAGCCATCAACCCCCAGAGGGCAACCTTTCTGAAGATTACAGGCAGTGGGAGGAAGTGGAAGAAGAGGAAGTAGCCAAGGAAGTAAGCGATGAAGAATGGTAGGCGGAAGAGGAAAAGAGCGGCGTGGGTGAATGTCGCGATGGCTGATACAGGAGTTGAGACGGGAAGAAAGGGCGCAATACCCGTTGCTGGGGATGATTAGCATGTGAATATCACAAATATAGAAGAACATTTACCTCTATCACGAAATTGGCTGTACTTTTCCATATTGTTGGTGGTCGTGTGGGTGTAACTTGTAAGACAAAAGAGGACAGGCGGAGGGGTTAGCTATCGAGACATGAGAGAGCTCGGGGAGCTATCTCTTTTGTATTGCTGGTAACGTATGAGGAATGCGATTTGGGTGATAGCGACGAGGGCTAATGAGATGGCGTTGTGAGGTCAGATTCTGCGACAGCGCATCTATTGAGCGTCATGCCATGGATAGAGAGAGAGGATGGATGGATGACATGTGAATGTAGATATGTGGCCCCCACCTCACTGCCCGTCGGCTTTACTTTGAAGTGGGAGGCTGAGTCAGCCAAGAAATGGAGACGTTTTTGGACTAGCTTCACAGCTTCTGATGTTATTCGAACAATTCTATTTGGACATCTCTCATAAATTGTTTTCTTAGCTAAACCTACCCAATACTGTCCAGCCATGGTATGCACCCGTCTAAGGATACTGGAGGTGAACAGGCCGAATAAGGTGGGCTCCATAACTATCAGCCAAAGCTCGCTCCATGACTTGTTAAACTTCCAGGCACCGCGACCCGGAACCCGGCATCTTGAAACATCTGACATTCATGGATGTACTTGGTGAGGGTTTTTAGAAACCATGAAGTCATGTCATATGGTTGAAAACCTTGCTTGTATGTAGACTAGGAGTCATGATAGCCTCGTTCAAACGTAAGTAGGTAGCTTATTTAGTACCAATCACCTCAGTTCAACCTTGATGAATATGCACACTCTCAATTGAAATATCTACAAACTGCTCGGAGGCATCCAGCATACGCATGGGCTTGCAGAAGGGCTTGCAGGAGTGAGAAAGGATAGCCAAGCTGTATTGGCTATTGATAAGATCAAACTTAAATCAGGCCAGATAACATCAAAAGAGGCTTGCATATTAAATGCAGATGTACAATCATTAAGAAAAATCAACAGGCATATGAACAAGTTCAAATCAAGGATGTAACTGTGCCTCAGTTCCCAGTGTAGCAGATAGCCTTAAAGGCCTCTTGCTTAGGTAGTTCTAACCCTCGGGTGGATATATTCATCAGCGCGACTAGTTTGTGTACAAAGGATAGAAATGGCCAGACTTTCCCGCCTGGTCTGGCCACGAAAATGCAAAGCAAGTAAACAGATGTAAGTTGAAGCGAGAAGGGCAGTGGCAGTGGGAGGGGCTTTTATGTGCTGGAATGAGACTTTGCTCGTATGAAAGCTTGCTTAAAACTTAAACACGCAATACAATAAATACCTAAATATTCTCTAAGTTCAGAAAGGTTTCTACATCCATATTGCAGTTATCCGGATAAAAGATGGACATGATCTTGTGAGTATAAATGTCACAATTGAGAATGACTCTGCTTCTACGTCGGATATCACACTACCTGAAGCAGCAACAGGTATCACGCATCATAGGCAGTCATTAAATTCTACATTAGGGACGCGACGCGTTAAGAGATTTGTCGCTCCGGCTAAATAAGTGTGTTGAAATCAAATTATAATACCTATCACAATCTATTATACCTCTGCGTTCAACTTGATTCCTTTTAAGTGGGGTTCTCTTCAAATGCGACGTTTGACCTCATTGCCCCAGCAACGTATTGACATAAACAATTAGCGCCTCGAGTCGCCAATCTCCAATCAAAGCTATCCCGCATCAGGATCCTCACGAAACCAACCAAAATATCACGTAGCTCCCCATGAGCTAAAGACCGAGCGTTTACTGATAGCATTGTCTTGCTACTGTTTCTCTTTTTTATTCTTCGTATATTCACAACGTCAGCTCCACTACTGTTTCTAGAGGTGCTTCATTGCTCCTCTCCTTGTTGTTCATATCTTGGTTCCTGTTTTTGTGAACCGCGGGCGCATTGTTTTTCACCATGGAGGAGAACTCAGTAAGTTGTTTACTTAGTGTCAAACTTGTGTCAGACACTGACGATGCTCGTGATCAGACATTTAGGACCTCCAAGATGAGTCGACTGCCCGCGCCATCGATGTCAATGTCAATAGGGGCTGGAGGAGGAGGACTCACAGAATGGAGCGAATCGCAACACAACGCCCGCATTGCGTCAACAGCAAGTTCGCTATCGGCTCTCAAGAATCTTAAGCGGGAAATTCCTCAGCCAGGTAAACACCTTGAAGCGCGTGCGACATTTCTTTCTGACTGGGACATAGCATCGCAATCTGATCCAAAGCGCAAGCCTCTTTCCGATCGTGCCCTCGAATATCCCTCCAAGCCATTACTCCCCACTGGTGCGGGAGCTGTTCGATCCAATGTGAGACCACAAAGCCTGGCGGGCATGTCTTCGGGGGTAAGTTCAAGTCTGTCCCAGCTCTCCACTAGCTGTGGACTCTGCGTGGTGGGATGGCACAACGATTGCTAACTCTCCCTAGCTCAAGCAACCCTCGACCACCCAGTCACGATACGGCGCAATTTCATCGAACGGCTTCCACAAGAACATGCAGAACGGTCGCAATGGCGCACCAGCCGTCGCCACCGCCGCCGCCGCACGAGCGAATGGAGTAAATGGAGTCAACGGACGCCCAACCCATGCACGATCGAAGAGTCAAGCACCTCGTCCGCGCACGGCACATGCTCTCCGAAGAGAGGAAGATCAATACGAAACAGCTCCAGTTAATAATGGTACGACGACATTCCAACAAGACGATCGCCAACCTATCATTCCACTTCACAGCAACAAGATCAGAACCTCCCAGTCATCCACAACACTATCAACAATTAGAGATAGTTCTCTAACTTCGAAATTCATTCAATTGAGTCTTGAAGACCGCAACCCCACTGGGAATCAAGCGATTTCCCGCCCCCTGACACGACAATCTTCACGGTCATCAACCGCCTCACATGGTTCCAGTATTCCCTGCAAGAGACGCTCCAGAGATGACCAGTACGACAAGATTTCCACAAACTCTCGACAGCCATCATTAGAGAGGCCTTAGGCAGTCCCTCTGAAGCCAGTGGATGATGCGCGAGTCAAGCGAAAACTCGATGAGTTTGAAGAATCTCTGTCCCTGTCACCAGTCAAGCAATTTCAGTCCCCCATCAAAGTTTCCTCTCCTACAAAGGCTTTCTTGAATAAAGATTCTAATCTGACATCATATGTAGCTTGGGACGTCGACGGTCGAGTAGTTGATATGGAGTCTCAATTCAAAGAGCTGAAGGAGATGGTGAATACCACTCTCAGTGAACGAAAAGGACACGAGGATGCTCTTGAGCTCGCCAAGAAGCGAGGTAAGTGTTCTCATACGATTTAGGAGGCAGTCACTTACATATCCATAGTGCAGGAGTTGGAAGGCGACAGGGCGAAGCTCGATATGAGGAACGACGCATTAAAATCCGATCTTGACTCGGCAAGAGAAGAAGGGCGCCAGATTCGACATGAGATGGATAAACAGAAGTGGGACTCCCAAAGACAAATGGACGACCTCGAACGAAAGCATCGAGAGAAGATCGACGACATGTCAAGACAGCATCGAGAAGCAGTTGACGAGCTTCGAAGGGAACTAAGTCGACTAAAGGAACAAGATACGAAAGACCATGAACAAAAGATTGAAAGCTTGACTAGACTTTACCACCAAGAACTTGCGGAAGAGCGACAAAAGAAGGACCGCGAGATCCAAGAACTGCGAACACGGATGGGCAACGAGCATCAAGATATGGGAATGGCAATACAGAAGAAGGACCGAGATTTGCAAGAACTCAGCTCTCAAGTAGAAGGTCTTCGAGGAGACCTCGAGAGAGAACGCAATTTGAAGAACAGCCTACAGACCAACATTGCTGAACTATCGGCAGCCAACACGACACTCGAGGCCAAGATCAACTCGCTCAAATCACATGTCGAATTTCTCGAATCTGACAGCAAAGCCCAATCCGATTCCTTTGCCAGCATGGAGGCACGTCTGCAAGAGGCCCTCCGAATAGCCGAGGAGGCCCAACACAAGCTCATCAAGGAGGAGACGGAGCGTCGCGTACTATTCAACAAGTACCAAGAGCTCAAGGGCAATATTCGAGTCATGTGTCGTGTTCGACCTGCACTCGGAAACGGCGAGGGCGAGGAGGCCAACATGTCTTTCCCCGATGACAAGACCTCTGCCGAAATTGTTCTGGCTGGGCCCGAGGAGAAGAGCAGTTTGGGACAAATCACACGAAAGAACTATCCTTTCGAGTTTGATCGTGTCTTCGTTCCAGGAACCCAGAACCAGGAGATCTTTGGTGAGATCTCTCAACTGGTCCAGAGCGCACTTGACGGATACAACGTTTGTATCTTCTGTTATGGTCAAACTGGATCCGGAAAGACACATACCATGTCTTCCAGCGATGGTATGATCCCTCGTGCCACTCACATGATTTACGACACCATCACCAAGCTCAAGGAGAAATCGTGGGAGTACACAATGGAGGGCTCGTTTGTTGAAGTGTACAACGAGGAGCTTAACGATTTGTTGACACCTAACGATCGTGCAAGAAAGCTCGAGATTCGACATGACGAGTCTCGTAAGCAAACTACCATCACAAACTGCAAATCAGTGCGCCTTGACAGCCCATCAAGTGTGGAGACTATGCTTGAGGAGGCGCAGAACAACCGATCAGTGGCTGCGACAAAGGCCAACGAACGATCTTCTCGTTCTCACAGTATCTTCATCCTGAAGTTGATCGGAGAGAACTTTGCTACTGGAGAGCGATGCGAAGGTACACTCAACTTGGTCGACTTGGCAGGTTCTGAGCGCCTCAAGCACTCGCAAGCTGAAGGCGACCGCATGAAGGAGACACAAAACATCAACAAGAGTCTGAGCTGTCTGGGTGATGTCATCGAGGCTCTTGGCCGAGGTTCGGGTCATATCCCGTACCGCAACTCCAAATTGACACACTTGCTGCAGTACAGCTTGGGTGGCAACAGCAAAACTCTGATGTTTGTAATGGTGTCACCGCTCGAGCAGCATCTAAAGGAGACATTGACAAGTCTTCGCTTTGCAACAAAGGTATGTTTGATCATTATTGGAGTTGAAGGAATGAAAAGCTAACAGGGATAGGTGCACAACACTCATATTGGTACTGCCAAGGCTACCAAGAAGGTTCGCGAGTCGACATAGGTAGGGTCATGTCTAGCAACTGTACATACTGTCGGCCGAGCAAGGATGACAAGGGTGGTCATGTGTCAATAAGGTGTCTTGCTGTTTTGTTGCTTTTGAGTTGAGTTATTAGGATAGCGCCTGGAAAGGGCATCCAGAGCGGGAGTTGGGCGTGCATAGGTATATGATTGAGCGCTGTTGCCTTGCTTGGCCAGCTTTTGATGAGATGAGTTCGTGTCACACGAACAGGTTAAACTTGAATGATTGATTTCTGGACATGGGATGAGTTGAGTTGAGTGAGCGAGTAGTAGAGCGAAGTCTGGTTGAGGCCAGGCTGACTGTGTCTACAACGTGGTGATTGTATATATCAATAAAGATATGGCTACGACATGGATTGAAGATATTCTCAACCTATTGATTGATGATACATCATCATGTTGGTAATGTTGTTGATCTCTTGTTGGTGTTGTTTGAGAGGGCGTCTGTTTGCTTTGCACAGCCAGCCGTTAACCGCCGAGCCATGAACCAATCAGATGCTACGAAGCTTAGACGCTCAACCACTATTTGCATTTGAGTTGGCTGTTGTGTTCTGTTCTCTCTGTTCTTATTTCACACTCATGGGATAACCTACATATATATTGACGAATTTCTTTATGCACAACGAAACATTGCCTTTTCATTTTCCTTGGACTGTCACATTCACTCATTATTCTTTGTTCTTCTTGGGCACTGCGTCAGGTTGGAATTCACGACCTAGTGCCTCATCGTGACCTTTGTTTGACTGCGCGTTACTGGATGGCTGAGAGACCAGCCTCGTCGAGATATTCGTGATAAAAAAGGCCCCGTTGAAGTAAAACCTTCAATCCGTGCCCCTCTGTGCTCATTTATCATTCGATTCTCTCATTTATAGAGCATTTGAAACTCATCCTACGCCAACGCTAAAAACTATCTCAAATCGATATCAGCCTTTTGAAGAAGACATCGTCATGTCCAAAACTCCAGCAGGACTGGGCAACTCTATCTGGGCCATCAACGGCCGATCTCGACTCGCAAATGCTCATTCTCATTCCGTTCCCCAAACACGCGCCTCATCACAGCCCTCACAGCCCTCATCACGGCCTCTTCCACCCCGCCCTCCACCATCATCCACGGCCCCTCCAGGGAACCCAGTATCAACTACAGCACCCACACAGTCAACGACAACAACGACGCGTCTAACACCTGTACAAGCCTTCCATCGCTTTGAACAGGCCTGTCAGCGTTTGCGGTGGAAATATATTGACCTACAGACTTCTTATCATCGCGCGTTAAATCCGGAGGAATTCGGCTTCACAATTGCAGACGCGGAGCGCAATTTCAAGGTCGATTTTCATGAGTTTTATAAATGGATCGAGCAGGCGCTTGTTCTCCTGCTCATGATTTTTAAAATCTCCGTCCCGGAAGAAAAGCCGACGAGAGGTTGGAATCATACCTATCACGAAAATGTCCTCATTGAGTTAGAGATGCTCGATTGTCCGGTTCACGAGGCGCTGGGAAGAGGGGAGGTGAATCAAGCACTCCGCAAGGCCAAAGAGCTCCGAAATCGATGGAAGGATGCCAGTGAAGGTAAGGAAACGCCGCCGCTGAAGATGTACGATTTGAACTGGCTTGTGGGACAGATTTTGGGAGGGTTAGAGCTGGGGTATGGGATTGCGGCTCAGAAGGTGCAGAGTGAGTCTACAGAAAAGAGGAGCTGGGCGGACGATTTTGATGATGAGGAGGATAATGTGGCAATGGGTGACCATGGGGATGATGAGTGGGAGTGGATGGTTGAGCCAATGGATTGGGAGGTTGCGTAGAGACAAAACCAGTGTGGATCTTGATGGTAGATGGTTGTATGGGTGGCAGTCATGCATTTGAAGTTTAGAGTAGTTCATGGCATGGTGAGAGGATAGATACGGCTCCACATATAACAACTTGGAAATACATAAGGATAGATGAATGGTCATGATAGGATTCTTGATGGCTCACCTTCTACCAAGTTACACACAGAAGATCACAGCATGAAGCAAGGTAAAGCAACCTCAAATGTATTTTCTATCGATTATCTACCCCCTCAAAACAATTCGTATCACAGATACAAAAACGAACAACAAATAATGAAAGGATGTTAAGTCATCCAAGAATAAAGAAAAAAGGAAGCAACTTCAAGATACCATCACACTCTCGCCATCAGAAACCCCAGCGCCTGCGAACATACCCAGGCTCACGGTAGGAAGGTGGCTCATAAGAGGGAGGTTCATACTCAGGCTCTGGGTGACCAGTTGTGGTAGATGCTGTATCAGTGGCCTTGTTTGTGGTGAGGAGAGTTGTGAAAGAAGAGAAGCCAGTTGCGGCGTCGGCGGTTGAAGCGAAGGATGCGGTTGGCCAGCCGTCGTTGGTGGAACTTGGGTTGCCGAACTCATATCCGTAGGGGCCGGTAGACTCATCGGGGGTGGAAGAGCTGACGGGTGTTTGAATGGACTGTGAGGGGATAGTGGTGTCTGTTTGGACAATAGTAGACTCAATGGGGGTGGACTCCACAGTATCAGAAGGGGTGGTAGTCTGAACTCCAATAGGAGTCTCACCAGTGCTCTCCGAAGTCGAAACTCCAGCTTGAGCCTCTGATGTCTCCGCACCTGGCATTGTAGTCTGCTCAAAAATGACAGAAGTAGCAGTAGTATACTCACTTCCCAACGAAGAGGCTGAGGTGAACGACCCTGCTAAAGCGGAAGAGTCAATGCTTTGCTCAGCGATGCTGTGGACAACAGTCGTGTTGCTGTAGATATGAGTATGCTTGGTTGAAGTGCATGGAGTGCTGGTAGGTTTATCAACGTCGGATGTAAGTACAGAGCTACCGCCAGCTGTGGACTCGGGACTAGAGCCGCTAGCAGTGGAATCTGTTTGTACAAGTGAAGTTTCGGATGAGGGAGTCTCCACGGTACTGTGAGTCCCGATGTCGGTCTCTGTAGCAAGGGTGGTGTATGTGTTGGAGGACTCGATAGCAGAAACACCAGTGGTATCCTCAGGGGCAGTTGTAGACTCGGACACAGAACGAGTCTCGGTTTGAGTCAGTGTGATTTGGGATGTCAACTGAGTTTGGCCGTTCGTCTCGGAGCTAGCCTCTTCAGTTGTCGCGAAACCTTTCCCAGTCTCACTGCTAGTGGCCTCAGCCTGAGAGAATGTTCTGATTGCTTCAGTGTTCTGTTCGGATGTGATAGGCGTCTCAATGGAAAAAGAGTAAGTGGTAGAAATGCTCTCCGTGAGAGTGACTTGGCTGGTGAGAACTGATTTGAGAGTGGTGGTAGAAACCCCTTCAGTAACAGTAGAAATACCAGTGTCTTCCAAAATACTGGAGGTTCCTTCCTGGGAAACGTACGTTCCTGTGCTCAAGCTTTCGCTGAGTGCTGATTCAGTCTCGGAACTGACAGGGGAAGACTCTGTGAGTGACTCGGTAGAACCTCGAGAAATGATCGTAGAGTCCTCTCCCTGTGGGAACTGGGTAGTACCAGACGCAAGAGCAGAAGAGTCGACGCTCGGGGCGAAAGTGGGCATAGTCTCAAGGTTGGTAACGGTCTCGGAGGTTATAACCCCTTGGGTAAGAGTACTAGTAGAGTAGCCATAGAGAGTAGTAACAGTAGACTCTAGCTCAGAAGTCTCTTGAGCAAGAGCACTCGAGCCAGTGGAGAAGTCAGACTCTGAAACGATAGCAGAAGTCTTAGGGGTAAAAGTGTAGTAAGTAGTGTTGGCAAACTTGGTAGTCGAGGGAATAGAAACAGTAGGCAAAGAGAGGACGTTGGTGAAAGTCTCAGATTCAGACACGATAGCCGAGGAACCAGTCGGAAGTTGGATACCGGATGAAGTACACTTCGAAACAACTGAGTAGCAGTCGGACGCACACTCGGTGACAGTCTCGGTAACGGTCACGGTTTTCTGTGCACAAGCAACCGATGCACTACACTCGTTAGTCCTCATTCTTGATACTCAACAAGAGACACCTACCAGAGCCCCGCAAGGACGCAGCGAGCGAAGAGAGACATCTCTGTAGATTGATGATAAACAGAAGCGAGCGTGATAAGTTGAAGATGAAGAAATGAAATGATAACGAAAGACTCAAAGTTCGACTGGTCTCACTTGGAAGATAATATCCTCAATTCCTGCATCACTCGTCCTCTTTATATTCCTCTTCCGTGCTTGAGGCCTCGCACCACCTTACCCTTAATGATACATTATGCCGTGATACCGGAAAGACCGTCGAGTGTTTGGATGCTATTATTAAGGAGAGTGGGAAGTATGTGTCCATCCGTCCACGTTTCGCCTTGCGGAAGGGAGATTAATCGCGGATAGTATTTCGAGTACCGTAAATGTCATTGTAAAGATTGTTTGTATATTAAAATAACGTGGCGACGGGTAGAATTGTTACAATTTGATGCTTCCGCCCGTTAGATCCCGTCTTCGTGGTGATCAAGTGAGAGTGAAGTGTATGTCAATGGAATTAGAAATAGCTTACGCACAACACGCACGAGTAAGTGAGTCAGTCTAACGTGTGACTGTTACATCCAGCCACAACGCATACGATACCACGAGGAATAATTTTTCTCTTCTGCAAAAGTTCTTTATCAAGCCATTGACCTCAGTTGTCTATGGATCGTGCGGGATCGTGAAGCTTACCCTTGCATGGATGCCGTTACACAGACGCAAACACAAGCCTCAGCTGTAGCCTAACAACCCATGGTAGCACAATATTCACGGTAGGCTACCTCATACTGTTTTCATTCGACATATATAGATATGCGAAATGAACATATAACTCAGAAACGTGTTAGGATGGGCCATTCAGAACCACTCCCAGTCCAAATTTTGTGTCTTTGTGCCATGGGCGAATCGTTGGGGTGCTAGTTGGATCGATCTTAGACCTATAAATTGTCTAGCCAAGAATAAAGTAGTCAGCGTCTATTGTGATGAGCTAGTTGCTGAGGAGTAAAAATATGATTCCCGTCCACAAACGGAGGAGCGGAAGACTGCATATTCCTGCACGCTACGAAAATAAGCAAAAGGGGAACATTGTGCGGATACCCAATCAATCTATATCATAGAAAGAACCGAACTAGTATTCAACCTATCTTAAAACTTTGCACATATCTCAAGTATTCCTTGACAGCCATCTTACACAGCCTGTAGATACGGAATTACAAAACGGTTCAACGGCATGGATGGGAACTTGGCGGTCAGGATATAGCAATGTGCACGACATCCTGCTGCACGAGTCAAACGTAGGCCACGGCCTTGGGTAGCCAGCCGAGACCAAGTGTCACATATTGAGCACGCTGCTAGGGGGGTCAAAAGTTTCACTGCATTCTGAATAAAGTTTGGTCGTTCATTGTTTGTCTATCTCGACAAGATGAGGTGTTGGTTCCAGTGCCAATTGTTCGACTGACAATGGCTTTGTGTAGTTCATGATATCATCACATTTGTGTCACTGGGCTAGATGGAAGCTCGCAGAACCTTGAAGGCATCCTCGCGGGTACCTGTAAAGCGAGCCTCGGCTGTCTTCCAGTTGATGACGTTCCAGATGTTATCGACATACGCAGCCTTACCGTTGAGATACTATAACTAACATTAGTACTGCTCTCCTTTAAGTGAAACTGTACAACTCACTTGCAGATAGTAGGCATGCTCCCACATATCAACACCAAAAATGGGCACCTCTCCTCCCACAACAGGATCCTGGTCCTTGGTCGTAACAATTTTCAGACCATGGGTATCCTTAACAAGCCACCCCCAACCACTACCCTGCAGCCCCAGAAGGGTCTTCTTGAATGTCTCCTGAAAGCCCTCAATGCTACCCCACGTCTTTGAGATCTCAGCACTGAGCGTAGGAGCACTGTCGGGCTTGGAGTCAGGAGAGCTTGAGGGGCAGAGGTTCTCCCAGAAGAGAGAGTGGTTGATATGTCCACCACCATTGAACTTGATGGCTGGTTGCAGGGCGATTTGGCCAGCGATGTCGTTGGTCGAAGTAGCGGTGGCGTAATTCTTTAGGGCGGCATTGAGATTTGTGACATAAGCTTGGTGATGCTTGCTGTGGTGAAGTTCCATAATCTGAGCAGAAATACTAGGCTCAAGAGCCTTTGTTCTCGTTAGTTTGTGTATATCTCATGACATCGGGGCAGGCGGCGAGGCTTACATCGTAGGCATACGGCAACGCCGGAAGAGAGTAAGATCCAACAGACATGGCTGAAAAAGACTGAATATTATCTGGAAGAGCTGTATAAGCTTGGTTATGATCAGTAGCAGGATCAGGCTTAGAGTTGATAGAGGCGGAGGATGAAGATGAAGCAAAGAGGAGGGGTAGAAACGGGATCTTAGAGAACAGCATGATGAAAGAGGATTGCGTCAGAGCAGATGATTATTAATATCTTCTGGGGTTCGTGATTGATTGCTGGTACGTATTTTGCAATTCAGTTCATCAGGGTGTTGATCGTGTTAGTGTTAGTGTTAGTGTGAGGTTGATGTTTCATGAGCATGCATCTCCATCTCTCTCAATCTTGCTCAAAGTGGAGCTTTGTGTTTGGTGGGGTGAGCATGTTTATACTTCACCCTCACCCAAGCACCTTGAAGGAGTGAGAAGCTTAGAGAATGATGGCAATTGGCGATTATCTTTTAGTAGTACAACATAATAAACGAGCTCACTTATTCTTAAGAAATGCTATGTTCCTCTTTGGTTTCTGTGAACTGTTCCTTTATACATCTGCTTTGTTAACACTTATATACATCAGCACTTACACCTTCACCTCTCTTCATCAAATATCATCATGTGCGGCCCTGAAAATACAAATCGTCCTCGTGGAGGTGCTCTCGCTGCCCTCAATCCTCCCATAAACTCTATCTCATCCAACATTTGTGGTGATCTGGCCTTTCACACTCCCGGCAGTCCAGCAAGTTCCAACGCGACACATGCAAGACTCACACCGAACAATGAGTGCAGCATGAAGGACTTTTCAGATCTGCAAGTTGTAATACAGTGAGTATTCCTCCGTCTAAAGAAATATGGTTACATGTTGACGTCGAAAAGCTCCAGCGGCGATTTGACGAGAAACGCAAGCGAATGTGGACTATTTCGCCAATTCTCCATTCAGACACCTTCAAAGTCTCACGAGTTCATCGAGTTACCCCTTCAAAGACCTCTATCTCTTGAAGTTGGTGGCGATGGGATCATCGGGCGACGTGTTTCTATCTACTCTCGAGTCTCACCTGGGCAAGATAAGATTATCGCTGAAGGTATCGTCGGCTTCAATTTCATGAGCCAAGCTGTACCAGAAGATGACTCTTTCCCGTCTTCTCCTTCGCCGTCGCTGTAATGAGGAACCTCTATGGTCAGTTTGAACTGGAACTGCTGGATCAGGCCATCAAGGTTGTTGAGTTGCACCCAGGTGGGATCAACAGCACCGTGGGTCACTTTATATTAGCATGATCGATTCTACAGCATTGATTTATCAGGGTTCTCTTTTATGGTGTTATTGGAAATGTTTTCACTGGGATTATCGACGCATGGGGATCATAGCATGTTGAACGGGTATAAAAATACGTATCAACAGCCTAAGGCATTAAGCATTTAGTCAAAATTTAACTTATCCATTCTAAGCCTTCTCAATGATGCTGTGCCAATATTTCAATCATATTTTTCTCGGCTTTGTGATATCGT
This sequence comes from Fusarium anguioides, assembly GCA_012977745.1. Taxonomy (NCBI): domain Eukaryota; kingdom Fungi; phylum Ascomycota; class Sordariomycetes; order Hypocreales; family Nectriaceae; genus Fusarium; species Fusarium anguioides. The sequence continues at coordinate 182,819 of JAALXK010000194.1, read as the reverse complement.
TTTCCTGTTGTGAGTGTTGATGAACATAGTATAAATGGTCGGAATGCAGAATGAAAGACGAATGCGGTTTGTAAAAGTGATTTAAATTGTAATTCTAGTGCAAAACTATAGTATGTAATCCTCTGGTCTCTTGGTATCTGAATCATATAAAATAGCCATCAGATTTCTGTTAAAAGCGTTGCTCAATATCACTCCTCCGAGGCGCCCCTGGTCTTTAAAGGAATACATCTCAATTCAACATTGTCGCTAGTTCCTGTAGAAACAACAGCCCTGCCCTCCGGATCTAGTCCCTTTGCTTCATCGGCAATGCCCAAGTGAGCGTCCTTATGCTCTTTGCTGAGATGGTGCGCTCTGATGAAGATACTAAGTAGCAAGCTAACACCGGCGAATGCGGTGTACTATAACATATTAGCACTAAACCGAGCATTTATATACGTATTTTCTCTTACCATTATCCACATCTTATCAAGGGAATGAAAGAATGCAGTCCTCACCACAAGCTGTGACTCGGTGGGAAGCATTTTGATCATGTTAACACTCGCCGACGCCCCAGATCCACCGAACTGTTTGGCCAGCTCGGGACCAAGACCGTCCAAAAGTGCTTGTCTTTCGTTCTTCATTTCGTTCTGAAATAGAACTCCGCCGATCACAACAGATATGGCTGTGGCGATCGTTCGAATGAAGCCCATCGCCGCAGTAGCAGCGGCCACATCCTTATGTGGCACAACAGCCTGGACAGCTAGTAAGGGGCCTTCAAAGTTCATACCAACACCAATTCCAGTCGAAATTTGAAAAGAGATCAGCTTTGCCCAGTTTCGATCCATATCCAAGTTAATCATCAGACCCATTCCCAGGGTCATGATGACCAGCCCCACGCGAGATGCCCAGAGATACTTCCCACTTAGCTGTATATAAGTACCAGTAACTGCAGCAGAAATGGAGATGGAAAGTATGAAAGGAAGAAGATAAACTCCTGAGCGAAGTGGACTTGCCAGTAGAACTGCTTGGAAGTAAAGCGGGAGATAATAAGCGACACCTAAAAAGACAAAGGCGTGGAAGAAAGTCACCGCATATGCTGCTGAGGATGAACGGGTTTTGAAAATATGGACTGGTATCACAGGATACTCTGCCAACTTCCACTCGTTCCAGACGAATAGGACGCCTGTGATGACACCGAACACAATGAGACAGACGACTGTTGCAGAGTTCCAAGGCTCATAGACGCCTCCAAAGTAAAGACCAAGTAGGATCATCAATGTGCCTCCAATGATGAGGAAACTGCCAGGCCAGTCGATGGCTTTGAGGCCGGCCCATATGGGAGTATTGGGAGATGGAAGTTTGAGGGTTAATACGAGTAGAATAAAGACGGCAGTGGTGATAGGTACTAGAGACATTAGCAGTGGTAAGGAAACCAATGGTGAAGATTTACAGTTGATCCAGAAACACCATCTCCAACTAAACGCTGTTAGCACTCAGACTTCTGGACGAATAGATCTGCTTACTTGAGGCGATCTGTGAATGCACCTCCAAGTACAGGGCCAATGCCAGACGCAACAGCCCATACAACCGACATCAACCCATAATATAAACCCCGGTCCCTCTGTGAAAACATATCACTAATGCATATATTCACCAACGTCTGCATACCAGCAGCACCCAGTCCTTGAATCGCCCGTGCAGCGATAAAAACAGCCAAATCATCAACTAGGGCACATGCAAGGCTCCCCGCAAAGAATATGACATTCGCGACCAGTAATATGGGTTTTCTACCCCATATATCGGAGACTTTCCCCCATGATGGTGTTGATGCAGTGTGAGCGAGGACGAATGATGTTCCAATCCAAGTGTAGCCCGAGTCGGAGGCGAAATGAGCGGCGATGGTCGGGAGGGCGGTTGATACGATTGTTACTTCGAGGGCGGCGAGGAAGACACAGGCGCAGAGTGATGCCATTACTGTTGCAATCTGGAGCAGGGTTTTCTTGGATTTCGCGTTTGGAGGCGAATCATGGCCATCGTTTGCTTGGAGATATTGATTGCTTCCGTTGGTTTGTCTATGAACTTGAGGTGGTTCCGATTCTCTGTTGTTAACATGAACATCATCAAGCTGTGCCAGCGGCGTGGGTGGCCTCTGCGATATAATATTTGTTTGTGACATGATTTGGAATTAGGACAGTGATGGATCTGATTCTGAGCTTGCATGAGGGAGAATAAGGGTATTTATACAAGAAGTAAGTCTACAGATGATGACATTGAGGTTAGTGGTTGGTTTATATAAAAGACCCTTGGCTTGTCGTTAGCAGTGGAGCCGCGATGAATGCGATCGCATTTAGAGTGTCTGCCAAGACAATGGAATATCCGGGGTAAGCACACGGATCCCTGGTTTCACCACCATCCTACACATCCCACGTCGGTACTCGGTATTGGGTATACCAATTCTAATAAGCTTAATAATGAATTACCTGACTACTCGGGTACCTAAAGGTAATCCTAAGTATACCGTAGGGAGGCTAGGTATTACTCTTGCTGCTTTGCTGTCTGTTCAATGTTGATCTTTAACTCAAACACCCTTCGTCCCAATCCTTCTGTCATCACCGCCTTGACAAATAGATGCGTCCTCACGGCATCATCCACAATATGATACCTGCTCTTACTATTGGGGTCTTCTGTCCAATTTCCAACACCACCCAAGATATCATCAATAGAGTCTTCTGTCCAGTCGCCTTCGCAAGAGTCAGGGAAAAGGGCCTTGGGTCCTGACTCTTGCAGAATCCAGAGCTCTTTGTTAGGGGTCAGACAAAGTTGTTGTCGCTGATCCTCCATCCGCCGCTGGATCTCGCCTGGGCTCAGGGCCTCTGGTTCATTAAAGAGCTCTTGCGGTATCAGGTCTTCATCTGAAGTTCGCGCGCATTTCATAAAGTCGTACATATTGAAGACTCGGCACCAGAGACGCCACGGGGGGTTGCCTTCTTCAGCTATCTCACGCTGTACACCCCAGAAGATAGTCACATAACCTCGTGTTATAAGATTCTGCCCACTCGGGATAGTTTCAGAATACAGCTTGGATGTGAAAGGGACAGAAAAGTTAACGAAATGGATGCCGCCGATGTATCTTTCGACTCCTGGGTGCCAACACTTCGCGAAAGCCCACCGAGCTGGAATGCGAGAAGTACGAGAATATCTGTTGAATGGGGGTTGGCTACCACCGCTGTTCATATCCCAATCCTCTTTATTCATACTTTCTGAAGTCGCAACAATGTATATCGGGCCAGTCTCCGGGCCTTCTTCGAACGAAGGATGGGTACTCACTGCGTTGATAGGACTTTGCTGTAGAAGAATACCGACGTCTTGTTTAGAGGCTTCGCCGAGGGACCAAGCAAACACTACTTCCAGTGGATCCAAGTTGCCCTGCGGTGTTTCCGTCGCTCGGTCTTGGCCAAGAGAAATTTGGAGAGTACCGTGAATCTGCCTTGGATCGATGGGGATAATGAGCTCATGGTATACGCGTCGATAAAGGTCGACAGTACCCATGTACTCAAGCAATACCGCAGGCCGAACGAGGTAGTCATCATCGTATGCGAGATCCAGGATACCGAGCCAAAACTTTAGATCATGTCCGTCAAAACTCAAGGTACATGGAGAAATCCACAGATTGGTACGTATAGCAGTATCGGTGATCTCCATCGGAGCCATGTTTCCTAGGAAGTCGGCCTCGTATCTCCTATCGACTCTGTTGAATACCCGACGTCCCAGGATGCGAACAGGTTCCTTGAAGAAGGCAGAAGACGGGGCCAAACATCCAGGAGCACGTTCTTGAGATAGATCGGGTGTCCCAGCTCTCCATAGCAAGATTGATTGATCCTTTGACTGGCGGACGATGGCTTCTTGAAGACGCAAGAAAGCTTTGTCGCCTTCTCCGTAGAGCATGGGCATGTTCAAATTGAAGAGACCAAGCAGACAGTAGGCAGCATCCTCTTTTCGCGTTGTAATACGAGATGAGGCCCAGCTCATCTTTATTGAAACGGCAAAAGAGTCCAAAGTCTGGGGAAGAGTGTCCAGCTTTTGGCAGAGTTGGCAGACACGTTCGCGAACTGTAGGGGGGGGATAATAATCTTCCTCGCAGCAACAGCGAGCCTCTGTGAATACCTGGGGCCAGATTCCTGTCCTCTGACAAATTCTGTCACGAAGGTCAAAGTCTCTGGAGCCGAATCTAATCCAGTCGCTATCGAAAAAGTCAACATTGCGCGGTGCTATGAGTTCTTGGAGGGTCCATCCTCGTGTGAACCAGCGACTGGCGAAAAAAGAGGTATCCGATACGTCAAGTTGAGCTGCTTTCCCTCTCTCGTCAAGGAAAATGTCTTTTGAAACAACGTTATAATCGCTGAGATAGACATAGCACACGGATGCTTGTTGATACCATTTGAACATGGAGTTGATGGCCTCGGAGAGCTCTGAACTGCTGGATTTGTCGATGCAGCAGGTATCGATCCAGACAAAATCAAAGCCATCTCTTCGAGCTTGTAAACAACACTCTTGAATCTTTGAGGCAGCAGGAAAGCGTCTAGGATCATTCAAAAGCTTCTGTGGTTCTGGAGATGTGATGTCTTGAAACGTGATTTCATCGTTGCCCCACGTATGAGATAGAATGGCATAGAGCGGGGTGTCGATTTCGGCACCTGTGAAGTTCTCAAGAAGAAGAGTGCGGGTATTGAGAAGCCGCATTTTTGTTTCGTTTCGTCTTATTTCGTCTTGTTTTGGAATATTGAGAAATAAAATCACAGTTGGAACAATTCAATTGGGGACGGATTTTGTAACGAGGCTGAGTTTAGGCATCGCCAGCTAAATAGGTCAGTAGTTAAGGCTTTCGAGAAGGCATTCTGTGGGCAATTGCAACCTGCTTACTACCTTAATTGCCTATCTACCATTGACCTTAAAATGCAAGAAGAGCACACTGGCGATAGAGTCAATCAAACACGAAAAAGAATTGTATGAATAAATGCAGTCGCTCGAGGTCCAAGAACCAAGAAATAACCGGAAATAATTAAATCAACCTAAATCTCCAAGAAAGAATATTACCTATAATAGTATCTTATCTTATTCAAGATGTCCTAAGCCTATAAAACACATAAATTAATTAGTTTAGGATATATTTATATTTATCTGTTTGGAGTAGATACTTTGGACGGCAGTTTTACTTTCATTGGCCACGAGGATGGACATGGTACGGAGAACGGATCACATACCTTTACCACTTACATAGTAGCTTCACAGAAAAAAGCCTTGGGGTTACGATGACATGATTGATGCCTTCACAGTCAGTTTCATGTCCCTGTTAACTTTATCAATGCGTTGAGCGGTCAAGATTCTACAAGGGATTTTGAAGTTGAGTGACTCACCAGTCACATGCTAAGTAGAGCCTCAGAACTGGATCAAGTTGAAGACATGACAAATCCAGAGTTGAAGTACAAGCCATCATTGTCAATTGAGTTGCTTAAAAATGTGTAGATAACGAGAAATACTCCTAAAGTCACCTTGCAATTGTGGATAGTAAAGTAAAGCTTTGGATGGTGGCCTTGATTAAGCATAATCGTGAGAATGTCATCCATCCCCTTTCTTTAGACTCCTCTCGTTAGCTCCCTCCCTGAGAAACCCGTAAAAACACGCTAGTTAGCACACCTCAAAGAACAATGAATCACAGCCTCGTTATCATGTCATTTCCTACTCAATGTCTCAAAACTCCAATTCCAACTCGACCAATTCACTTTTTCGCCTCAAACACAATCATCATTCACTCGCCCGGCCATAGGGTTACGGTTTTATCGCATTGCCGCCGAGTCCAAGGCATCCCTGTGCTTGAAAGATCAATACAAGCTGCACGCAGCTGCATATTCCTCCAATGCCCTCGCTCTTTAGCGTCATCCGAGGCTGTGTGTTACTGATTGGTTGGCTATCAGCGAATGATGGTGCTGGAGGGAGGTGTTGCAGGGGCAAGGTCAGTGCCAGCGTGCATTCGCTTCTTTAGTCAAGTTCGCTAAGGGCTTTCTTATCAACATGACAAAATAACTCTAGTTTTCATCACCTAATCTTCAGGTGGTACTGCACCAATTATAGTGACATGCTATAGTTCGACAGGGGAATGATCAACCGGGCTGAGAGTGCCCCGCTACCAAACCATTCAATCAGAGCAGTTGCTAAGAATATCCTCGGCCGGTCATGTGTGTGAGCGGGAGCAACTGAGTCCAGCAGCGACTCACACTCACTCTTCATGATTCTCGCCATCTTCTTCACTTCTTTGTTTACTACTACCATTCTCCTCATCATCGTCCTTATCCTCATCCTCCAAGCTACCCACCCCCAATCGGAAATGTAATTATCCCCTTCTCCACCGTCATCATGGGCTTTTGGCTATTTAACAGCAAGCCCAAAAAGTCCAAGAAGTCCAAGAAGGGCGCAAAGGCAGTAACAAAGGCAAAGACAAATTCTACAAAGCCCAAGATTACTGATCCTCCTAATGTCTTTCGTCCTGCGAGACAGCTGCAGCAGCAGCCCTACTATTCTGACAATGTAGGGGCTCCTCAAAGACCAGCTCTACTGTACAATCAACCTCATGCTTCGCAATCGCAGCCATATTTTCAACCTGCCGGTTATCTTCCAGCGCCGCCAGCAAACTGGAGTGGTCAACAACCCGTGGTGATTAATCATCACTATCACCTGGGCAGTCAACAATCTCAACCAAACCTATCTGCGATGAACCAACCTGCTCCTCCTCACCTGCTGCCTCCGCACAATCTCTCAACGTCTCTCAACCGCTTCACAGACTCAATGGTGAATCTCGCTAAGGAAGCAGTACCACCACATCTTTATGACGACGGCCTATCAGCATGGCACGGCTGTTCGCAGATCGCACAGTCTACGAATGCGCTGTATGATCGTTTCAACGATATCATGACGCTCATTGATCACGAGAAGCTCAAGGGTAATGAAAATACGCTTTTCAACTGCGCTCTCACTGTTCAAGAGCCTCAGACCGAAAAGGGTTTCGCCAAGGTGAAGCACAAGGAGAAGCAATCCTCAAATGTTGCTGCCTCTGTCGTCTCAGGCAATTACTTCTCCAAGGTTGAGCAATATGCAAACTCCAAACTTCCTACGACACTCCCCTCTCTTTCTCTGTATGTATCCCCTTAGATCTACTCTCCTAAACTCTGTTCTAACGGCAGCAGGCATATGCCAACATGGCCTCTCCTTTGTCTAGCAGCACAATACTCTCAACGCGTCTACGAAAGACCTCGCGGCACCGAACGAGATGCCCACGTTTCATCCGACTGGCTCGCGGGTCCTAGACAGACCTGCATAAAGTCCGTTTCCATGGACGACATGAACACCATCGTCTTCGCCATCCGCGGCACAGCCAGTTTCATGGACTGGTCCGTCAATCTCAACACCGCCCCCGTCAGCCCTGTAAACTTCCTCGACGATCCAGGAAATTTATGCCACGCGGGCTTTTTATCCGTTGCGAAGAAGATGGTGCGCCCCGTAGCTGCACGCCTGAGACAATTGCTATCAGAGGATCCTACGCGCTCAAACTTTAGTCTTTTAATTACAGGGCATTCGGCTGGCGGTGCCATTGCTGCCTTGCTGTACTCGCACATGGTTGCACAAACCGGTCAGGCACAGAGCGAACTAAACCTTTTGACAAACCGTTTTAAGAGGATTCACTGTGTCACCTTTGGTTCGCCTCCCGTGTCTCTCCTCCCCCTGACAAAACCGGAAGTCCACGCTCTTAGAAAGAGCGTATTCCTGAGCTTCGTCAACGAAGGAGACCCCGTTGTCCGCGCCGATAAGGCCTACGTGAAGAGCCTCCTCGACTTGTTGTCTTCGCCACCACCCTCCCAGCGAAAAGACAAACATCCACGAAAGAAACCCACCTGGCAAGTCCCCGCATGTACACTGAGCAACGCAGGCCGTATCGTGGTGCTGCGCTCGGGGGATGCGCACGCGAAACCCAAGGACCGCAAGACTGTGCGGGAGCGACTCGATGAGGGGGTTATAGCAGTCACATGTTCCGATGAGAGGTTGAGGAGTGTTATATGGGGAGATCCGGTGTGTCATTTAATGAGTTTATATGCTGCGAGGATTGAGGTACTAGCTGTTCGGTCTGTGACCGCAAGACATTAGCACGATGAGATGAGGATGAGAAGGAAATTGGTTACGAAGTTATGAAAGAGCGGGTTTGGCTTTGGCGTTACGATACCTACAGACCGAAAACAGAGATACCAGAAGAATACCCAAAAATCGATCAAGACAATCATCAATACATCAAGCAAATCATATCACGGGGAGAGGAGAGATGATCAAATTGAATTGAGTAAAGTTGTATTCATAAGTCTATGTCCACAAATCCAAATGCCGACCCAACACCGTAGGTTGAATGAATAACATTCCAGCACAATGTGTCCATAATAATCCGGTTCCAAATTCTTGATAGCATAACAAAACACGACACGGTTCCTTGACCGCGGTCCTGTGAAAGAGCATACACAATATACTCCGAAGCGCCACCTGTTGACTTCCATATGATCCGAGACACACAAAATCTCCAAACAAGACTTGCGACATATAATAACAAAGCAAACGAGACAAGATTGTTTTTTTAAACCTTAAATGACAATAATATCGAAAAGAAAAGAAGAATGCGTTCAGAGCCACTTGACCGGGTGTCTACACCCAGACTGAGTGTTTATATTTTGACGTTATCACCGCATCGTGAAGTCCATGTCAGGTATCGACCCCATCCCCGATAAGGGTGACTGGCTTTGCATCTGATAGCTGCTCTGACGCTGTGGTTGTTGTGGGACACCGTACAACTGATTCATGGATGGAGCCATGGCAGGGTTGTTGACATTCTGATTTTGCATGCCCTGCATCTGGGTCTGACTTCCCATGCGTTGCTGATGTTGCATATTGTTTATTGGATTGGGCTGGCCTGCGAAGGAATTTATTCCCATTTCAGACATATTAAAGCCCATGTTGACATTGTAATCAATGCCGGGAGACATGACAGTAGAGGGGGAGCTGACAAATGCCGAGGTCATGTCACTTGGTTGTGAACCAGGAGGTGTACCATTGTTCGCGTAGGTTGAGTTTGGAATTGAGTCAGGGCTGCTGCCGCTCATGTCGTACTTGGTGTCATAGTCGTCCACAGCCATGCCTTGGTTGTAATCGTTCATAGGCGGCATCTGGGCCATACCGGCATTACCGAAGCCGTCGAAGATGTCGGCAGACATTCCAAACTGGGTGGTCTCCGGGGCGTTACGCAACATCGGGTCCGCAAGGCGTGGAAGAATTTCGTTGACCTTGGCCAAAAGGAGAGGCGTAAACGCACTCTCGCCGAGTCGTGCAGGCTCGACGAGACTGAGGAGGTCTTGAAGCCATTGTTGAGGTCCTGTGCTCAAGGGATTTCGGTCCCGGGGTGTGCGACCCAGAAGGTTAACCAGGTTCAAGCAAATTTCAAAGAGCTTGGGGAACTATTCTTTTGTTAGGATCATGTTGTTGTTAAGACAAGGCGTCGAATACATACCAGGCAGGACTTGGCAAGCTCAATTGGTTGGCTTGGGAAAGAGGAGGCCATGTCACTGATCATTCGCTGGACTGAGAATTGATTCTGCTGGTTCTGAAGTTGCCAGAGAGTGCTGTTCAGGAATTGCTGTGTCGACTCAGCATGGAATGGGTTCGCGCTTTGCCACTCTTGGAGCTGCTTCAATAGCATAGTGGTCTGCTGAACATCGAGATGGTCGCAGCCCTTTCGCCAGGCGCTCAAGAAGGTGTCGTCCATGGGTCGGAAAACTTCAACTAGATAGAAGAAGACATCAAGCTGAGGGTACAGGCCGTCCGTGGGCTCGTCGCCCATCTGGCTGGGGGCGATAGTTGCTTGAAGAGACAAGGGTCGACGGCGAAGGAAAGCATAGACGCGCTCGCTGGCGAACAAGTACCAAAAGAGACGACGTCTTCGGACGGACTCAGCAGGCGCAAATTGAGCGTAGTGCTCCTCCTTGTCCATGCCCGCGGTGAGGGCCATAGTTGTAGCCTCTCGCAAGTAGTACCAGGCTCTGTCGGGTCCATCGATCATCTTATAGCAGGCATAGATGAAAAGGTTGGTCGCCAAGATGTTGAGGTTGGGTGTTTCGAAGTAGTCGGTACCCTTTCGGACGCGTAAACATTCCTCGATGAGCAAGTTGCTCGCGATAATGTTGGCACCGGGTTGAGAGTTGAGGTTGAAGGAGTCATCGGCTGATGAGGTTGGCAGCGTCATGCCAGGCTGGAGAAGCACGTATGCACAGAGGGATGTGAATAGACAGTAATGGTCGCGAGCATTCTCCATGTATGGCAGTCCTTGTTCGAGCGTGGTCCGGTCAAGGAACGGAAGTGTCGCGTAGGCATTATCGAAGTAGTAGTTGAGGCAGCTCTTGATCAATTCCTGAGACAACAGACCTACACTAGGACTGAGGTTGTTGATGGCATGATCGGCGGGTGGGCCACCATTCAATCTGTTATGGACCTTGGCTGCAAGACTGGCCTGTCGTTGATTATCTCGCAACTCGGTAATGACTTTTGCGCGGGAACCCTTTGGTCCTTTCTTCTGAGGGATGGCGAGGTATGTGCATTCGAGTTGAGAACCGGCACAGTTTCGACACGGGGTGTTGCTGTCGCACTTGACTTTACGACGATGGCAGCCATCACATGCTCTCTTGACAGCAGCTGCCATGCTTGATTTGGGTGCCGGTGCCATCGTGGGTTTGACCTGCAAGGTCATGCTGTAAGGTTAACAACGGTCGGGTCGGATCGCGTCGTCAGAGTAGGCGACGAAGGCTTTTGACTTCCAAGACGATGAGACAAGGAAGTAAGGACAGTTAAGCTCGCGGGTCGTTGAGACTAGAGCGAACTTCGAATCGAGTCGGGGGTATTTAGATTTTGATATTCCGGGGGGGCAGACGAGAAGCAAGCAGCCAGCAAGCCAAAAGTCTGGGGATTTTGCGGGGGACCGCGATAAGAGGTGTCGTCTCGAAGGTATATTCGGGGCGACTTGGTAGTCGGTCGAGCGGGTAGGCGGGGAGGATGGGAGATTGGAAGGGCTGGCTGATTCCAGGAGACGAGGTGCAGGTGTTATTCGGCCCTTTCGCCTAGGACCATAATGCGGGGGGTTGTTCGGGGTGACCAGGAGTCAAAATTGAAGAAAAGTCGATATTTGGAAGGTGAAGATATTAAGTCGATGGTGATGCTCGAATATAGAATCTATGGTGTTTTTGGTTGAATGTATCGTCGTTGTAGTATGAGGGAAAATGTGGATGGAGAAAGAGGTCAGGTTAAGGATGGGACGGGATGGGAAGACAAAAGAGAGAATGAGGTGAGAAGCGGGTTCGTAGGAGAAGGAGATTTCGAGGGAAATGGAAGCCAGGCCAGGGGGGTGGGCAAGGCAAGTACCTAAGTGGAGACAGACAGCAACAGAGAGACACGGGAGGACCTCTAACACTGGGGTTGGACAAGAGAAACTCACTGGCGGAAGTACTCTTGCACGGAGGCTTAGCAGTAAAGTCACTTACAGCTTCGAATGTTGCTCGTACCACCCGCCTGCCTTAGGCCAAGGAACAAGCGACCAACCGAACAGACGAACGGGCAAGTAATCCAAAAGAGGAATAGACTAAAGGAGAAATTAGCAACTAAAGACAGTGCAACAAAAGCAACGAGTACATACAAAAACTGGAGATGAACGATGGGGGTGGGTCAAAGCAAAAAAAAGCATACAAGAAAGTTGGCCGACGAAGGGTCGAGTACTCCGTCTTTATAGAAGAATACGAACAAAAAGACGATGATACCTGTTGAATTGTAACGCCCAATAACTAACGCCTCGAATATGTGTATGACTTCTTGACAATGCTAAACAAAGTAATAGACCCCCTCAAAAAGAGCGGAGTAGGTTGAAGACGAAGAAGCCCTCAACACTTGGGCTTATTAGTGGCGCTTTAGCACAGTGCCACGAAGACTTGGTCTGTGGGCTTGGACCAAACTAAGCCTCCAGCTTCACAGTGCAACTCAATTCCCAATAGAACAACGTTGAATTACTGGTAGATGAACAGGTAGGTAGGCAACCGACTAACTGTAGGTGAAGCCTAACAGAAAACACCTCGATCGACGATCATGTACCTGTCATCGCACCAAGAATTCGCTCACATCCAAGTCTCTTGCATGTACGTCGGACCGACGAAAGTTATCGAATGACAGACATTCACTCTCTCTTGGCATTACATTAATATTCGGCTGACCCCGATCATCAAGAAGTCAATTGCATGAGTAACCAATGCCAGATCTCATCAAGATATCAGATCATCCGTTGTTTGCTTTTCGGGTCGGCAGCGGAAACTTCGCGTTTTCAAACAAAGCCGGATTCAGTTCAAAGGATCGAATTGCCCGCTCCGTCCGCAGTGTGACAAGTGTCCTTGCTCCTCCATCAAATCGTCATCGTCAAATGTGGCTCTTTTGGGTATCTTGGGCCGTGATTGATTGATCATTCAGCATCTCGTCAAAATGTCCGAAAACGATAATACCCGACCACCAAGTTTTTTTTTTTGGTCGGCAATCAATCAATCAACCATAATTCCATGTCTTCGGAATGCAAATGTCTCATATCCCTGCGGCCCTCCATTTCTCGTTGCAGAAACTACCTAGAAACTACTGACCCACTGTTCAGCCTGGCCAAGAGCAATTCAGCGACTGACTGAGAATGAGACTGAGACATCATCTCCACAATTTGCTTCCATAGAAAAAAGCATCGTGATGATACAAAACACGGAAGAACGTCCTCTATTGAGGCTCTTTGCCTGCAGAAGAGCCACTTTGAGCCTCATGATCTCCTGCGGTCTCTCGTATGAGCTTTGCATGCGGATCCGTAGATATGGATCGTTTATCGATGTTGACCTTGTGTCGGACTTCAAGATGCCGCAGTCGAGCGATGTCCCACTTTACGATGCGATGCAGCCCTCTGGAAATCCATGTCGCGAATCTCCAAACAATTGCAACTCTAGCATCCATGCATAGGTAATGATACGATTTGAGGATTGATTGCCAGCTCAACAAAAAAAATCCATTCTAGTAAGTGCCTAAATCTATATAAATACATACCGCTTCTTGCCAACCTGATCAACAATCGTAACATTCCCACTCGCACCCAAAAATAGGGTTAGCATTGGGCCTTGATGTTCTATACAATGTGCCTCTGACCCCTTCTCCATATATATATTCTTAGCGATTGTGCTTGGGACGGGGAGATTTATCGGCGTCCCACTCTAACCCGCGCTTCATATCCGTATATCCTTACTTCCTACTCTCGGGGCGGGCAGGTGAGAGAGAGTATCGTCGGTTTCTGTCGTACGTGCCCATGGGCTGGCTCTCCAGCACAAACTCATCCTGGCTAGAAACGCGCTTCACATCCGCCTTGCGGTTGATTACACGGCTAGGATGGAACCAGTTAAGGGAGAAGACAACAATAGTCATGAGAGTAGCGTCAAAGATGTACATATAGAACTCCTTGGATTGAAGCTCGCCATGCTGACCTGTGATGTACTCAACTACACGGAAGAGTGATCGGACGAGGATGAGGAAACTGGCTGTGTACAGGACATAGAGAAGCTGGTTCCACGGGGTTGTGATGATTTCAGACTTCCGTGTCGGGTTGCGGCGGATGCGGAGATGGAAGATGAGGGTAACGAGCATGAAGAAGCCGAAGAAGATGATCTGGATAATTAGACCGCCAATGATGGTATATTCTCCTCGGTGCACGCCGTCTTTATCCTTTGCTTTTGCAAGCATGCCACCACCTTTGATGGTCAGTACTAAGTAATGGAAGTGAGTTCAGTATGAGCGGGGTACGTACCGCTGCCCTGTGCAAGAAAAGACAAGACATCACCCAGGACAAAGACCTTGGTCAACCAATTCGGGCGAATGACTGAGAGATCATCTGCATCGAGAAGTCGGATAAGTCGACCAAGGATCATGTATATAGATGCAGCGAATAGAGTTGGGCCAAGGAGTGGTAGAAGAGATTGTACGATGTAGGGCGTATTGGTGAAGTCGGGAGCTTGTGTTGCCGATATAGCACGGCCGACGTAGCCAATACATTCGACTAAGACAAGGTTGTAAGTAAGTGATTCTCCTTTGGGAATAACTGGAAACATACAAATGCATCCGATTAAAAATGGTATGAAATACCATGTGCGCGCTCTCACGAGTTGGTACGCATGTAGTAGTCCTGAAATACCGAACAATAAAATAAATATAACTGCTGCTGCAAGGCTCGGGTTGTAATTGTAGTAGACAAAAGCTTCCTTTGCGTCTGAGCCTGCCATGATGAATTGTCGCTGAGTATTGCTGATTCGCTGAGTGATAAGAGTTGAATTGAAGTCTTGTGTTTTAACAATGGAAAGTTGATGAGATGAATTGCGATGATAGCCAAGATTCTCATTCTCTACCTCAAGACTATATATCTATCTTTACGTGTAAATCCCATCTTCGTATCGACGGTGATGGCTTCTAAAATTGTTCATCCTCTATACGTGGATAACCTATACGCGGAGTATCTAAAATCTTTGGTGTTGTAGATCTGGATTGTGGGGTATCAATACGCGTATGGCACTTACTATGTATATTCGATAACTTCGCAGCAGATAGACGCTAAACCGTGAGGCTCAGCCCTATCGTCTAGATATGCGCGGCAGATCATAACGTCGCATTCGGTCAGATTTTCAATTGAATTGATGTTTTGATAACTTAAGCGTCGTGTACATCAGTGGCTGAGTTCTGATGTTGAGTCTACCGGTATGAAACCGTCAATGAGCACGTTGTAAGTATGTAGGAGACGATATTTATAACGGTGGGTAATTATTAATTCTATCGAGTTTGGAAATACTTGGACGGATTGCTGAGAAGTGATACTCAAGGTTATGAGAGAGTATTGGTAAAGTCCTGATCATCTCAACTTCTTTCTGAGCCTAGTCGTAGTTCTCACTAAGATCGTGGGTTGGTGTTTCAATAATTAGAAACTGGCTATAAAAGCTTAACAAATTGTTTAATTCATTCAACTCTAGGTAAGCGGAGTTTCCGCGTATATCCTCCTGGTCGATAGCCACCATGCACGCACACACACCGTAGAGATGCGCATGTTCGACTTCCGCTTTACATTGATCATCACGGATACAACAACAATATCTAGCAGTTCCCCCGTCAATGCGTGTAACGCGATCTTGTGCATTAAAGTTGCGGCGCAGCTGTCATCTCGCTTGAAACACCTGTGCTGTGCTGTGCTGTGCTGTGCGCTTGCAGCGGCTGTGCCACCTGTGCCACCATACCACCCTTGGACATCCGGGGTAACCAGCTTGCGCGTTGCCGGGCGCACAAGCTCTGCTCTCCGACTTTCTTTCATTTTCTGTACCGTAAGAGTTTTGAAAGCGACAGTTCGCATTGCGGCTCTGCGTTGAGGACTTGCCTTTTTTTGCTACGTAGTACAGTCACGCATGTTCGGGTTGAAAAAGGGGGCGGTGATGAAGAGGCTGAAATGGATGTCTTCCCCTTTGCTCCAGACAAGCCGGGAATACCCTTTTTTTGTTCTGTCACTGCTTGCCAGAATTGTTTTCTCGATATGACATGATATAGAGTAATTGACTTCCTGATTCTCGCTTACCATACGACATATTCGTTAAGAGAGTTTGAGTCTGTACTACCAACCTCCTGGTGCCATTGTTCACCTGAAGCTTAGGCTTGTCAGAGAGAGAAGAGAGATCAGACCACTTGGGTCTTGTGTTCAGGGCGGTGTAGTTCAAGGGAGTGCGGCTTAAGAGAGGACAAGTAAGACAAGACAGCCACTTTGAGATAATGATGAACAATACAAAGCGCAAAGTTGAAGGCATTGGCATTCAACACACTTTGCCAAGGTTTACCAGTAATGGTAATTCGTGATATTGTTATTCCCAGACGTGTTTCCGTAGACGACGACTGGACGGCAACGATACCGAGATACCGATTGTGTCCGGAATGAGTGCTCCTGGCTGTAATGCTCCGCTCCAGCACAGCAAACACAGTGCAAGAGTTTGAACCAATAACACAGACCTAATACCGTGTCTCATGCACTGTATACTTTCATCAAGGTACGAAGACGGTGGTCTCATCGTGCAGTAGTTGCCGGACTGGCCGTGTCTAGCGGCTTTCTCGAAGGATCTTGGAACGCTCGTCGTGTGCTTTTCAGTGGGTTTTATGCTGTGCGTGCATGAATCGCGGTGCTTCCGTCGATCAGGTCCCCGATTTTGTTTTGTTTTCATTTTCTTGTCTATGTGATGAAGATGTTCGGTCGTCCTGAAACAAAAGCTGAAATGAGGGTTAATTGCTCAATTTCCAACAGCGCATTTACCACCCCCATCTTTTCATAGACTTTACTGAACCTGGAGAAACACAGTTCGGGCTAAGGCACGAGAAACCCCAGACTAAACCGGAAATAGCTTCGTGCACCTACGGTCGGTCCGAAAGGGCCAGCTGGCTTTGGATGGTGGGCAAGGCTGAGAAGAGGCTATTGGTTTTGAGGTATCTAATTGGTCAACAGTGACAACGAATTGTGTTGCTGCTTGGCGTTTTGGTGATCTTGTCCTTGTCCTTGTTGAGCGGTGACGCATTCACGGGATTGTCATATTGAAAGGGACACGACATCGGATGCTCATCAATTGCCTCTTCGCCATGTCAGATCATTAACAGTAATTCCGTAGGTAACTCTGCAATGCAATCTTCTCTTCTGACAGTTACGATATGTCATGTGTCAAAGTTCCGTCCCACTGGGATGCAACGTCGCATGAATCAATGCGACACGAATGTCAGGTCATCTCATCTGTCTACATACCAAAGATCTGAGTAAGCCATATCTCCAAAGCTACCCTAGACACTTTGGTGATATGATCAGGGTACGTCTTTAACAGTGTCTTTGACTGTCCACTTTGCATTAGTAGCAATGCTAGTATTGCAATAAATGAACTTTCTTTACCGCTTCTGACCTTGATCTCACGATCATTGCACACCTACTTTGTATGGAATACTACAAACGCATTGACATCACAATCACGAACCACTTCTCATCGTATGAGCTTTACCCTCAGACAAAACTCCACGAGTGAAAACAAAGCTAGGACATCGCTGTAGATCAGTGGAGCTGATCCCTTTCGCCTAAGACTCAAAATTCTCCATATCAGTCTAGATTCATCATGCTATGATGACCTAGTTCTCACGCACCGCCCTTCGGGACTCGCAAAGAGAGCAATTTTTCTTCTCGAACGAAGAAAGGGGGTTCCATCGAAACAAACTATTGGGTCAAGTGGAGTTTCCCCAAAGATAATCGGAAGACAGGATCTGCTCTACCCATCTCTCAGGCAAAGCCATAGGGTAGCTCAAGTACTGAGGCAGTGAGGGCAAAGTGAAGAGAGCTATTTCACCTTCTGGTAAGAGGCATCTATCGCAAGGCATTACGAACCTTGGCTCCTTCAAAGAGTCTTTCTACCACTAGTACTAATACTTACCATATTCAGTTATTTCACCAAAGGCTGGCCAGTAACCGATGAGCGGCGCGGGATCGACATCAACGCCCCCACAGCTGCCGGAGCTTTTCGACTTCTTCTCTGCGTCTACGCCGCTCAAATGCCGTGTTGGTGGCGTCGGTTATTGCCGAGACTTGTCAATCGAAGAGTGTAATGGCATCATCAATTAATCGAGCCCAAAAATATCGACGTTTGTCGTTGGATTTTGGGTTATGGCGTATGCGGCATTCCTCTAGCCACCCTTCACATGCCATGAACTATATAGCCATGCTTCCATTTACGTCTGGAGGCTGGATCAAGAGACGAACAGAATACGAATATGTTCATATAGGAGCCATTGGAACTTTCCGATGGCCTGATCATCCTCCAAAATAAACTGAAATGACACATGATACGTATATAAAGGAGGTTGGGAAAACGATACGGCCATCTAAACAATGAACACTGGCTGAGTCTGACTTCTGAACGGTTATTTGATGATTGAAACGCCATGCATAACAATCTCCTGACGAGGCTTCAAAGCACAGAGCCACAACGGCTAGTTCCCTAGAGTTGTCAACAGGTGGCCGGCTGTCAAACGAAGCAAAAGTGTGAGAAAGCTTGCGTACAAACCATCGAGAAGGATCTTCCTAATTTTACGTCAAAGAGCCTTGAAGATTATTGATGAGCTATAGTCTTAATCTGATGGTTACTCTTTACTGCGAAGCCATGAAAAGTTTGCGCGTCATGGGGGGCAATTCTATACGACCCAAACCCAGTTGGCCAAGATACTTTGCAGGCAACCACTGGCAACTCCATATCAGCGTAGGTTATGAAGCATATGATATTATACATTATCTAATGGATACTGAAGAAGTGTTCAGTAAGCACCTGTGGGACAAAGCTACATCGCTTAAGCCTTTGTCCAATTATGTAACTGGGCAATGTTCTTGAGAATCCCACACTACATGTCAGACATATCAGAATTATCATACATAAAGTCTACATAGAGCGAAGTTAGAGGGAAATGTTGAATAAGCTGGGCTTCATGGCTATAAGATCGTATTTTGTATTGAAAGCTGTGCTACCCCTGAGTTGACCATGTGATGACGAAGTTGTCACAACAACCAACTTCAACCCTAAAAAGTCATCAATATATCCGAAAAACATAAGATGGCATTGAAAATCTATCATCCATCTATTAAGCCCATTTCTTTTCGCTACCTTAGAGCGAAGCACCGTATACGGCACCCACTTGCGATAAACAACAGCTACGCGGTATACTGGTGTTTATAGCCATTCTGGATACTATTGGTCGGTTCAGGAGAGTCTCAATAGTATTATAATAGTATTTGAGTGTTGAAATGCCTTCTGTGAGGGTTAGTTGAAGAGGTCGAGCTGGGCCAGGGCTAAGCGAAGCCGATATGAGACACTCTGGACTTTCTGAGGAGGGAAGAGATTAAGCTACCGTACGTACGCAAGTACTTAAATAGATTTGGAATTTATTAATGACTGCTAAGCCTCTAGTGACAGGATGTGATCCAACTGATTGATGCAACTTTGAGCTTGCAGTCAACCCTGGCTATTTCCCCAGAGCCAACAGACGCGGTACTCGACGTCAAAAGATCTGTCACATTTGTCTTCAACCTGTCTTATCTAGCGTAGCAGGCAATTACATGCAGGTAAGACATGGGGTTCGGCATTTGTTTCGGGCGGGAATCTCAGATTTCGGAGGTCATCCCGACGGGTGCGAGTAACAGCCTTTCTTTATGACTACAAGACATAGGATAACCTCGATCAGTTTTCTATATAGAAGACAAAGATGTTAAATAATGAGTATCATACTACTTGGAGTGCTTGGAAGTGTGGAAGGAGGGCTAAGCATGTCTTAGATGTGAGGTCTGTGCCATTGCCTGCCGGATCTTACTGAGATCCGATGGACGAGTGCCGAATATGATCTGTCTCATGCATAGACGATGCCGGCACTCAATCCCACTGAAGTAGAACGAGCTAGCGATCTTCCAGAATATTCCTTATGCAGACTGTACTTATTCCTCCCAAGTTTGAGCGCCCTCTAGCCCACATCTCAACGTCAGCATGCCCATTTCTCTGCCAGCAACGTCTGTGTTCCCTATCAAATCCTTACCTAAAAGCTTGAATACTAATCCTAGTACACAAGAATTTATAAACGAGTTAAATGGCGGTGTATACCAAGGTTGGGTATTCAGGCAACTTGTACCGACATTAACGTTGCACTCTGAGCTATCGAACCATTTCAACCTCTGGAAGCTACCGTGGAAAAACTTCAACACTGCCGTCGGTCAGATTTGCATGTCGCGAATGCCGGCTGAAGAACAGTCCAAGAGGTTCAAATCGTTCGAATGAGTTTCACAACCGTCACGCAAGATGCTGTTATCCCTATCTGTGAAACTTGCAATCGCCTCTGCGGTTCCACGGAACATAATTGCTTGGTCTAGCTATATACCACGGCAGATTTGACAGAACCTGCGGTGATATTTGCTGCACCCGTGTGAAGAAACGGCAAACATGCTATGCTCAACGTTTGATAAGAACTCGAACTCTTCAGTCCCTCTCGAGCACGGCAACTGGGATGCTGTGTAAGGGGATCCTATCTCTACTTAAGGAGCCAGGGGCAGTCATGCCTCGACAGGGAGGATACACTCTGAATTAACGAACCTAATTCACTCGCTTCTATTGCATCATGGGCATGTTCAGCCTCCTTTTTGTTATACTGGCCGCATGGGTTCATGTCACTGTGGCCCAAGAGCCTTTTCATGTTACGAGAAATGCTGTTTTGTCGGTGGATATACTTGAATCGCTGCCGGCTTCTATGCCTGAGCCGACGACAGTTCTGACTGTAGAATGTCTTTTCTGTTCCTCTTCCGATGATGAGGTTGCTTCTGTCACATTAGAGGATGTTAGTGCCATTACAAAGACGTGGACTATCGTAACCCCTATAGCGACTGATGTTGTGTCTGGAGACGCATCGGGGACGGTCATCTGCGCAGAACACTGTCAAACGCTTTCCACTGTCCCTTGGTAGGATACACCGTCCTTTACATTGCTATGATGGTACTAATTATGAACAGGAAGAGTGGTGAATCGAAGATTGCTCCTCTTACACCGGTCCCAGTATCTACCTCCTGCATCACGATATTCAATACCCCTGTTCCTCCTATTCCCATTCCCACATCAGACATATGGTCTCTGACTATGCCTTCACCTTCTTTGCCAACGTTGACATCGTGTTCGACTACGTCAACAGAGTGGTCTCCCTGGACATGGCCACAACCCGGGACTTCGACCTGGACTACGACCTATCAAGCTTCGAGCGATCTGGGAATACCTCAATGGACATCAGCGGCAGCAGAGGGGTCGACAACGGAAATTACATTGAGCGATACAGTAGTGTATCCAAGTGGAACAACGATAACTGCAAAATGGTCATTTGTATCAATTCAAACATCGCAAGCAACAGAATCGCCAACATCATCACCAACTGAAGAAGTCCCCGTCTCGGAACCATGCACAACAGAGGTCACGGTAACAATGACCAAGACCTTCTTCGAGACATTCGAGTCCAAGACGCCTCAGACAACCACGTTGGTTCGTACGATACCAACTACCATCGAGAAAGTAGTAACAACTGGCATCGAGACAGTTATTACGAGTGCGTATTCTACGTGGACGGGGGAGGTTGTGGTCGAGGGTACGAAGACAGAGACAACTACAGTCGAGGCTGTTAGTTCGAGTATAGAATGTTCGGAGGCTGGAAAGTGCTGTGCTGGTTGTTCAGTTACTGTCAAGTCTGTTGGCGTTGAAACTTCGTCTTCAACACTCGTATCAACATACACGACTGTCGAAGAGTATGTGTCGTCTTCGGGAGGCTCTTGGGTGCCAGCCGAGTCTCCCTCGGGGACTGTCGTCTCCGGCACAGACGGCTCAACTCCAATAACCTCAGAGACAGTGACTGGAACGACAACCGTATCTGGATCACACGCAGAATCGGAGACAGCCGGTGCAACGTCCGTTCAGACCGCGGGAGCCGCTCATCTGACGGCAGCAGTGGGAATAGGGGCTATTTTTGGTCTAATGGGTTTGTTGGCTTGATTTTCGTCAAGTAACTGCGGATCAACGGAGAGGAATGAGCTTGGATACTGAATCATGTTAATGGGCTAGAGAGTCTGGCGCGTCAACTGTTGATGGTTGCATAATGGGCTAGTGTTTTTTGAATGAGGACTTCTGATGCACTGCAATAGTCTTGGGATAGCAAACACAGAACTAGGTCCACCGTGTTGTTCATCTTTCTTCGGAAATGGTCAGCCGAGAGTATTGTTGTAAGCGCTGCATGTGCGGTGCTTCATTATCAAAAGGTCCATCGCCATTGTGTGGCCAGACCCTGTCGTTTCTTCCCAAGGCTGGCTTCTTGAGAAACTCCACAGCACCAGTCGTATCTTACTTGGGGCTTGGAAGTAGGCGATCATGTCTAGAATGATGCGTGGGGCTTAGGTTGAAGGTTGCACGGTAGTTGCGGTGATAGCGGAAGGCCTCAAAGCGATCTCTCCTCCACCAGCCAGCTGCCAGCACACACATTGAGCATCTAGATGCGCTAGAGTAGCAAATAACGCAAGTTTGCCTGCATTGGGGGTCTCGATCAGTGAGAAGGGGTCATTCTTTGCTTCCTTTTTACTCTCTTTCGTGTCATCGTAAAGTATACCCTCCTTTGCCGCCGAGCCCACCTCGGTCTCTCCATATTGCAGTCGAGAGCCTCGATCAAGTATCTCCAAAGTACTTGAAGAGAATCTGTATACACCCCAAGCCACGAGGTTCAGGGTGTACCCTGGACCCGGCAACCGGGTAGCTTCCCTGATGCAAGTATTTGCTCCAGGGTCACCGAATCGACACTGATCAGTACTCGAGACGAACACCCTAGCAAGTTGAAAGATTTGATGGTTAGTTAGGGAAATTATGACCCATTTTGCTTTATCCGAAGTGGAGGAATGTGCCAAGGATAAACAAGGGTATCAGAATCGTTGCAAAAAGCAGATGTTGCCGCACGACTCAAGGCACATGGCTTCGCAAGGGTTGAGCTGACAATTCTTTGATTACGAGATTCTGACATCTTGTAGACTTTTGACTTTGTAGAATGACCAGGAAGGCAGCCAGTAACGACAGGGTGCTGAGTTACAGGATTTTAATACAAACGCGCTTGATGAAGTAAACTTTTACGCCAACTCCTACTGTAAAAGGCTCTAAGGGCACATACCACCACTACTGACCCCCCAAGCACACGAAATAAAATGTATAATATTCAATTGGTTTGCCCAATCTTTTGGTGCTGACCGATAGCGATGAGATCGATTGTGGGGGTTATTATCATGAATACCCGGAATGGCGTGGACTAACAGCACATCTGGAGGCTGAGTTCTGCATCTCATGTCGTACAGGGTGAAACAGAAGTGTGATACCTTTTGGGAGAAGAGACAAGAAAGCTAAGTGTGATATGCCTCCTGGGTTGAGAACCACTGCCTGGGCCAAGGCGGTTTCTTCAAGCTGCCGGGGAAGAGATATCTTGCATTTTGTGATGGATACCGGTGAGAAGAGATTTAAAACAGGACCAATGGAAGTTTCTGACTCCCACGCTTTTTCAAGTTGGGGTTACAATTGACCAAGACAGTGTAAATTTATGAAATCTGGGTTGAACGGTGATCTCCATATTGAGCTAGGTCTCTTACATTAGCTCTTCAGCTATTGTCAAAACCAGACTAACAGCCTGGCAAGGTGATCATGCACGCCATAGTTACAGACGAACTAACGGACCATTCTTCCTAGCGAACAGTCGCGTTGGCAAGGACACCCCTGAGTGCGGAAGAAATGCCGTCTTGTCCTGTTATCGTATTGTCATGACGCTAGGTCAGAGACAAAAGGCCAAAAGACTGAGCGCACAGTGTATCACGAGAGGAAGAATCATCAACAAGTTTGAATCAGGTCGTGGAATTGGGACAACTGAGGGTAGCAGGGGGTTGATGAGCACGATGTCTGCATGTTCATTGGCCCGGATATGAAGGGTATACGAGTGTGCGGCCACACAAACTAGAAAGATGCAGAGATGATATAACAGGATATTCAGAGTGGAATGAAGTAGGGCTGTGGCTTGTGCTCATCGAGGCGTGATGAGTTGGCATTAGGAGAGGCCAGAGAACCAACCACCCTAATATTCCAACTGTATAGAAGAAATTAAGCATCAATTCATACATAAATCCTGGTTAAATCGCCTGAAACTGTTTTTGAGGCATCATGTTCTGCACGGCAAGCTCTGATGAACCACACCTCTTACGTATTACTCAAGATCTCAGCAACCCCTGACATAATCGACAAAGACAAGATCTTGCTAAGATACCACGGTAGGTCGTAGGATGATCATAAGCTGGGTGGATCGTTATTTCGGCATGTATTTACGGTTACTAAAGACAAACTATTTGCCTGGACGTGATCCAGGTACCCGCGACATGTCTTAGCGCTCGCTAAGGAAGACCGGAAGAGTGATGTCGTGCAGCCGAGGCCAGGACTAAGATCCTTAGTTTGATATCGATCAGCCTTGTTTCTGATGATGTTTGTCCGTCGATTTTAAGCTAGAATTAGTCAGATAACGCGTGGAAATGACAGCTTCTCATTTAGTAGGCTAAGTAAATCGACAGTGATGGAAGGCCTTCAGTGCTATTCAGAAGCCGCAAAAGCTCTTTTTGACAGCATGACTTTGTCCACGATATAGAAGAAGATTTTAGAGTAGGCTATGGCTAGGTTTGACAACTCATCGCGACCAGACTCTTTACAGGTGGCATCCCAGCGCAGAACACCCCTTCAGCAGCCGCCATACCTCTATAAGGCAATATTCTCGTCACAGCAGCCCCACGATGTGCCCAACCAACACTCACGATGTGAGATAACAGGGAAGTATTATATTTGACCAACACATGGAGTACGAGGAGTACGAATAGTGTACTTTGCTCCCTTGAGGCTCAAGACTGACATCCACAACTCGATGCAGTGTGACAACTGAACAGGTGTACTCCGGGGATACTTCCGGTCGACAAACACTCAGGAAATGCAAAAGTTTGCTCTTGGCGGCAACTTGGTCGAGAAAGAAGAGGCCTAGTGAAGCGTAGAGAGTGGGATATGCTATGCTCTTCGAAGGTCGGCGGTTAGGAGTAGGAGAGGAGTTGAGGATACAAATAGTCCACTCTGGTGCCTCTAAAGTGAAGCTATAGACATCTAAGAACGAGAGAACTCTGACAATTTATCCCAAAATTCTATCTACTTTTTACTATAACCTACACTTTTCACTTTGTTTCCAGAATGGCAACTCTCAGGGGCACCGCTCAGGACTTTGCATCTAGCATGAAGCGCTCTGACAACAATGGCGTAGGTGTAAACTCTGGTATAATCAGAGAAATGCCTATCAAGAACTCGTCCAACGCCGCACTGACTGGTCCCCTAGTCTGGTCTGGAGCAGACTATCAGGGGGACCAAGCTTACACTCTCCGTCTGAGCGATGGAGAGGCGCAAGAAATCGACAGCGCCCTCACTAGCTTCAAAAGTAAGATCTCGGCTACTTCTGACTAAGTAAAGTTCTTGCTA
Source organism: Fusarium anguioides (assembly GCA_012977745.1). Taxonomy (NCBI): domain Eukaryota; kingdom Fungi; phylum Ascomycota; class Sordariomycetes; order Hypocreales; family Nectriaceae; genus Fusarium; species Fusarium anguioides. The sequence goes on along the minus strand of JAALXK010000194.1, from coordinate 157,566 downwards.
CTAACGGAAATCTAGCCCTTGGACTCGACGGTGACGAAGTCTCCCCAGACAACTTCCCGCTTCCAAACTTGTCTCGACGTCTCCGTGCCAGTTCAGAGACTCTTCATCTCGGAAGAGGCTTTGTTGTAATCCGTGGCATCGATGGAGCAAAATACACTCTTGAAGATAGTGTTACTATCTTCTTGGGTGTAGCGGGTTACATTGCTGGCAAGCGCGGACTCCAAGATCGCAAGGGTAACATGCTATGTACGTTTCCGGAACTCTAAACTCTCTACCCTTCCTACTCTTTCTACCCATTCTATTATTATTACTATTTCAAAACCATCATTTCCATCTAACATTACCAGCTCATGTAACCGATTCGAAACAATGGAAGACCCCCACGGACTCCCGTCATGGTATTCATACCAATGGATCTCTGGTGGGTTTCAGAAACTCTTCGAAACAATACTCTTCTGACTGTTTAATAGCCTTTCCACACTGATATGGGATGCGACATTCTATCCCTTCAAGTCCGAGACAGCGCCAACAAGGGAGGATACACCTATCTCAGCTCAGCCTGGACTGTCTTCAACGATCTTGTTAACCGAGAGCCGGAAGTTGTTAAGACTTTACTGACTCCCAACTGGCCAGTTCAACTGTAATAAGGCTACACCCTCATTCTGCTTTAAGACATAACTAACAAGTTGTCTCGGATAGTTCGGGGCGCAAGGCTTCCTACTATTTAGCCCCTGTCTTGACTTTCCACGATGGCAAACTCCTCACGAGCCTCGATCCTCATCGCCTCGGCCCACACCCGAGTATGACGAACTCCAACATTCCTTCTCTCTCAGATGCACAGATTCATGCTCTGCAAGTTGTATCGGAGGCTGCTTCTCGTGTTGAGCTGCAGTTAAAGCTTGAGACAGGAGATCTCTTATTCTTCAACAACCTTGCCCTCGTCCACCGTCGAGATGCCTACACTGACGACGATAACTCGTCTCGTCATATGGTCAGACTCTGGCTTCGTAGCCAGAAATACGGTTGGGCTATCCCTAACGGAATGCTTCCTCCCTGGGAAGCTGCTTATGGAGAGAATCGCAAGATCAAGGCTAGACACTATCCGATTGTGCCTATGGCAGAGTATCCTGTGCAGAAGTACACTACTAGCTCTGCTGCCTTTATGATCGAAGATTCCGAGTCTTCTGACGACGAGTAATGGTTTATATGCTGCTCTACGCTATTTGATTTTGTCTCTCTTTTGAGACCCACGCTCATTTCGGAATTACGACTTGTTCTGGTTTTTAACAGGCTTCAAGTCTCCGTATCCATCTCTTCCTCTAGGATCAGCCTACTATGGGCCAATATGCAGGAAGATATACTAGCTGTTAGTCGCTCATTGGAGAATACAACCAACAATCCTGCAATGCTGTTATCCCGCGAGATTTTGTCACGTGTCGTTATCATGTGAGTATTTGAGAATTGGAGATAAAAGGCTTTCTTCTTTCACATTCCTGTTCACATTACTTCCATTCTTCCCTATTCATGTTCTTGAACAATGGCCAGATCTTTGTCTTCAAGAAAATCGTTTGACGAAACGTACCTCTTGCCATACCAAAGCAAGCTACCCTTACATATCCTTTAGAATGGCATGTTGTCTTGGCCCCTGATCAACGAACTGCATCCCTTCTGTGTGATATCACGGTGATGATATTGGAATCCCTGCCTATGTCGGCTGATTTTCCATAGCACAGACTTGCGTCGAACACCTTGTCTACTGCCTTTCTCTCCCGTGAAAAAGAAACGTCTGAGACCTCTATCGGCGCCTCTCCGCAAATCATTCTGTCTATAGAAGTGATTGGCGCGGGAATGGCTTGAAGCTTATATTAGCCCCAAGCTAGTTCGCCGTGATCCCTGAGGGAGACTTGAAGTGCCAGCATCACTTTTTTGAAGTCTGATATCTAAGAGGAGACTCGAGAGAATCTTCTAGCAGAAACAAATACCATCTTACTTTCACGGCGAATACGAAGGACAATATCCCCCCAAAAGACTGCCCATTGCAGCTTTCCTCTATCATTTCTCACATCTCTATCATCGCACCCCTGTCGAGATAAACTCTGAGGCCTTCAAGACAAATTCCAGAAGTTGACAGGTCTCCAATCTCCTTCTGATCATGGGTATGATCAACTGAGACAACCGGTTACGGGCCGTGCTGACATTCAAGTCGAATGTCTCGGCACAATCTCTCAAGATCAAGCTAACTGACCCTGGTCATACATATCATGATATATCTCATTACCCGTGTCTCAGACATTCGATCACACGCTCAGATGTTGAGAATGCCCTTCCAAGTCTCCACTCTCGCCTTGTCTGATTTTCTCCGGCTACGAAGCTGACGCTTGCGATCAACTTGGCAGAATATTTTCCCCATATTATGTCTCAGTTTCTTAGTATGAAGCTTCGAGCCTTGTTGTACTCCCAAAATGGAAACTCAACGAACTGGCGGCTGATTTAACTGAATGAGACAACACGATAGTTGAGGTTTTGGCTGATAATGTTATGAATTCTTCAATTCACTTTCGTGTTAACATTTCGATAGCTGAATCTACCCGAGATTATCGTAGATCAGCACCCACGTCAAATGTAACTCCGCGATGCCTTGTCGGGCTTCAATTGTTATTACGAAGTATTGATATGACGTTAATCTAGCTGCGGAGACGCTAGGTCTCTAGAAATAGCCGACCCATGACCGTTCGGGACCACGGTACTTTGTACTGCGTTCCAGAGAAACCCACAGGAAGAACCAGTCGACCACTCAGATCAACCGGTGAGACCAGAAGATGAGGACTATGGGTCCAAACAAGACACTGAACTGATGTTTTATTGGTCAAGGAGTAGACAGGGGTGGCTGTTACATTAATCCCTACTAGGGACAATCCATCCTCGCTGCAAATCTCAACGCTTGAACCATAACCCACGTGGAAATAGTCTAAACGTCAAAAGATAGTATATGTAAAACCTCACATTTTGAGAAGAAAACAGTGATTTACACATATCGTTTCGTTGTAGCCACGAACCAACTGCTCAAGATGCTCATCTGCAGCTGTGAACAAGGATTATCTCAAGGATGTCTCACACAACGGCCGGGGACTGGAGGACCTCAACGCCCCTGCATCCCCCTACAGACCAGGTTTCGAGGGCAACGAGTGGATGAATCCAGGGCGATTTGGCCTGCCGGGAAGAGGGGAGGCTGCAATCTTGCCTCTCGCGTTGTCACTTCACCACCTCTGCCGAGCTGTTGTGTGACTTGAGATTCTCTTCACGAGCCAGCGATATCCAATATCGCACGTATCTAGCCCTGTACATGCATGCACTTGACAGCTGCTAGAGCCAGGCTATCCGCACGGGACACTGCCCCCGGGGGCTTACCCTAGCTGCCGATATGGAGAGTGCTGATACTACTCGTCCGGTTGAGATCCGCGTAAGTGAGAGCAGTTCAGCTATCAGGCCTCGTTTTTTTGTAATACTTACGATAAATGTTACCTACTTGGCAATTTGTTTGCCAGGAACGCTGTACATCTAATGGCACCCCTGTGATCAACTGTAAGCCCTGTTAGTGGGCGTTGGTGGTCGCTTCGATGCTGTGTAACTGAGCGGACCCTGTTTCTGGGAGCCCTTTTTATTGCCCTGTTCGGTACGGTGTAATGTACTAACAGGCTGTTCAGAGAATTCGGAAGCGGGCGAACACGGACGATGCTCCCTGGCTGAAACGGAAACGTCACTGCTCGAACTCGAACCAACAGCGAGTCTACAGCGGTGAGTGTAAATCAACAAGTGGTGACACAGTTCTAACGGCCATGCAGGTAATAGCAATTCCGTGTTGGTAACGCCGGCGCAGGTCCGTGCCTATCAGCAAGATACAAGCTCGTCGTCACAGTCAAGTTTGTCGCCAGACTGTGCCCAGCAAACACTTGAACACCCCAGAACCTGCAATGTCACTTCTGGTGGCAGTGATAATCGTGCAGGGGGCGTGCATCTCAACGGGAGTGTTGAAGCTGGGGACGCTCAGGGCTTGGGGAGTATCTCTGGGAAAACTACAACACCCCAATCTTCCCTCTCATCCTCATCCAAGCAAGCAAGCTGTCGAATCAATGCCACGCCTCCACCTGAGATTCTACCCCATGGACAAGAGGAAGCAGCCCACGAGACCAAAGTCTCGCAGTCCAGCTCTGGGGAGTGTACCGATGCTGTTTCTGGACAACCTTTGAGTCAGGCACATAGCTATCTGTCTCCACCAGAAGCATCATCAGACGAAGGTGCTTCTTCCAATGAACAAGCATTTAGTTCACTCAATGACACACTGTATTTCCGTCCACTACGGAATGACTTGGGTCGTTCTCTGTGGCCGGAAAGGCCGAGGTCAGACTTTCATGAAAGGAGGGGTGTAAAAGCAACACCCGTGTCTTTCCTCTGTTTGGAAGAGAAGACAGACCCCCCAAGTCAAGATGCCCAAGCCCATGAAGGCCTTGATCTTGAGTCAGATGACGATGACTCCTCCAACAGCGTTGATTCGCCCTGTATTGAGGCATTGAATCTCCTGTCCTTGGGTCCTGGAACGCCAACTCATGGCCCCTTGTCGAAGCACAATAGTGCTGCTGATGAATCCCAAGATGCAGACCCTGATATTGAAGCCTTGCAAGTAGGAATCGTTTCTGAGGCTAGCACGAACCATGACGATACAGGGGAGCTCCTGGAAAGCGAAGATGAGGCCCCAAGAGACAGCCACAATTGTTATGTGCTAAAACCGAGTCCAGCGCATAACACAGAAGATGAGTATGATAGTGAAAGTGACGATGATGAGATTAGCGGGGATTTTGGTGAGAGTAGTCAAATAAGTGATGACGAATCTGCTGCCCCCCAAAATTCCGGTCCGGATAACACAGATGAAGAGGGCTCTGCCCCTGAGGATCCCCGAAGCGGCCTTCTTGGACTTCTCGACGGGGCCGAAACCGGGGAAGCAGACTCAGAAATCTTCGAGGATGATTCTGAGTCTGAGACTAATGTGTCAACTGTTGAGCCAGACTTCCCTCCTCTATCCCCCTACAGCGACGAGTCCTCGGAAGCAGAATCTTACCACGAGGAGCAAGATTCTTCAGCTGAAGAGCTTTCCGAGGAGGAGGTCGATTATCTTTCGGATATTCAGTCTATTCAGTCGTCAGACGACGAAACGACCAGCAGCACTTCTTCCACACCAGCTTCAAAGGCCACCGGCCGGCGTTGTCTCACTGCCAAAGAACGTGAGCTTGTTCGACAAACGCGAGAGGTTGGAGCCTGTGTTCGTTGTCGCTTCCAGAAGATCAAGGTACAATTCCTCTTTGTTCCGCTCTTGTTCATGTTAGCTAACACAACAACACCAACAGTGCTTCCCAGATCCCTCGAACCCAGAAGGAAAATGTAAAACATGCAAGAAGTTCTCAAAAACCTCGCTCAGGACGATTCATCGCGTGCCATGCCTACGACTCCGAATTAGCGACATTATACTATATCGAAGCGGCGGGCTTAACCTAACGAAACGTTGGACTGGCATTGAAATGCGAGATGTTTCTGATCGTCTCGATACGTTTCCCGTTACAATTGAGGTATCACAGAATCTTTGCGATAAACCTCTTCGTATAAAAGTTGCAAGGTTTAAACCAAGAGCTGGTGATGTAACTGCCCGATATTGGACCGACAGTCTTCTAGGGAAGGAGACGTTTAAGAAGAAAGAACTGGCAAGCTACTGCCTCGATGATATTTACGGTACAGCAGAACAAGTGCGGCGCTACACTCTCGATAATGCTCTTTCAGCCTTTCTCCATACAATCCAAGGGGATTGCGAATTGGAACTTGAAGGGGGAGCCATCTTCAAAATGTACCTCGCCGCCATGACTCGGTATTCGAAACTTCACGTACGTACTTGTCGTCGATCCTAGGAACCAAAAATTCATTACTATTGCTGACAATTTGGCAGAGGGCACACAGATCAGGAAAAGAGCTCCCACGGGAAGACAAGAAAGAAATGGCAATCCTCGGTAACCTTTTTACCTTGTGGTGCGCAATTCGTCAGTTCCTTTTCCTCTGCGGGCATCAACTCCAGTCAACTAATCATCCCTAGAACACACTGTAGGATCCCTCTACATCAAAGGCAGCGAAACACTCGGAATGCTCCCCGAGACCGAAGACAAATCATACCCATTGTACGGCAAAGTATCAGTCCCCCGTATGATAGTCGCCCAGTTCGACAACCTCAACTACAACAAGGTCCTCGAGCGATACAAGGGGAGGCTATTGCGCGATGTCGATTGGCTCTTCAGCCAAGACAAGAACCGCTGGTGGTTCACCATCTACCTCGTCGTCTTTATCCTCTTACGCGAAGCTAGTCGCATGACAGCCGATCGATATCGTCACGCTAGAGCCAACTACGGATCCAAGGTATTATTATCCCACCAGATCTGGATGAACGCAGCTAACGATACAGCTGCGATACTCGATCCCTGCATTCGTCGAGAGCCTCCACGAGAGCTGCAACAATATCCTCACGCACTGGCACTACTATAACTGCAACAGGTGGCCAAAGAAAAGTCCAACCGCTATCAAGAAAAATGACCACTTCGACAGTCTAGAGCCGGAGCAGTTGAATCTCGTTCAAGAAAGCCGGAAAGACCCCGGAGTGAAGAAGCATTTACTGGTGTGGAAGCAATACAAAATGGACAATGGAAAAGGTACCACAGCAGCAAAATCATTGCAGCTGAGCATACTAGTGCTAACTACTTGGTCCAGTCCCTAAGATCACCCTCCAACACGACGCCAAATTTATTCGCTACACGGGTAAACAGGATAAATTCGACTGGGATCATCCACTGTACTGGGTAGCGCAGATGTTTGAGAAGAACTGGCAGTCCCATCCAACGTATCAGCGCGAGCCCGTCCCCAAGACCCTTCCAGCGATGGCGGCGACTGTTGCTGTGGCGGGCTGAGACTGGACTTACGAACAGACGAACCGAACACTCGACATGAACACACGACACAGAAGACGTGAGTCTTTGTGATCTACGACATAATGACTGACGTGAATATCTTTTTCTATCTACACTATAATGGCAGCATTTTACGTCGTCGCGTAGAAGAAGGAAGACATGACAATAGGCACAATGCCAACCAACATCTAGAGGTGGAATGAATAGATAAAAGCTTTCGCAAGAATATCATGATAGAACACTTTAATAGACGCTCATCCTGTATAAAAGCTACCATGTCTTGGGCACTAGTGGTCTAAAATCAAGAACATCGCTGAACTCCAAGCGGGCTACATGCAACGTAGCGACTGCGAACCCCGATCCTTCTCAGCAACTACAAAACAAGCCATGGAAGGAAAACAAAACAATACCAAGCTCAAGAATACATTTGCCAATACCCCATTGTCTTTAAGAGCCTCTCTGGCCCCTACAAGCACCAAATCGACAAGCTCTAGTTGTTGGAGACCCCGAGAGCACCACCAATCCTTTAAAAGCTGAGCTCATATGCGCTTCCTGGTCTTCTTGGGGGGTGGCATTCCCCAGTCGTCCTCGTCACCCCAGTCCTGGTCGATAGTAATCATGAATCGCAGAGCGCTTCCAAGACGATGGCTTCTGAATCGCATAGGTGAGCCTGGTGGCAGGTCATACCGGAGAAGGTTTCGATTTCTCGAGGATGCATATAGCATGTTGATGTTGTTTTGGATTGAATCGATAAGATGAACAGCGTCCAAGATATGGTCCCTCAATCTCATCAGATGGTCTGAGGTGATCACGAAGACCTGGCGTTGCATACCATGAGGTGGAAATCGCTCAAGAACGGCCAGAAGGTTCCATGGGTAATAGTCCTTGAGTGGAGCGTGGAGGGTGCTGGCCCGGGGCTCTGGATCACTGTCGTCACCAGCGGTTTCGGACTCAGTGTAATCCCACGAGTCGGAGATGTTAGCAGAGTCTTCGGAAGACGATTTACAGCCCTCCTCGTCATCATGGGCATTGTTGATATCGTCCCTAGCGACAGAAGCTGTACGCTCGAGAGGTTCAAGGACATCGTCCTCTTCCTCTTCCTCGGAAGACATGGTCTTGGCGTCGCTTTGAATAGTATAAGGGGTGCCAGGTATGTTAGAAAGCGAGGTGGTGCTGCTGGCATAGCCTTCAGGCGCAAGTGAAGAAGTCATGGCAGGTTGGACGTTATCGTAGGGCGACCCAGGCGTGTTGGTCAGCCATGTGTTGCTGTGTGAACTATCTTCTACGGTGAACGGATCAGAAGGACCGTCGAATTTGTAGTCGGAGACGTGCGAGGACTGAAAAGCTGTGATAGTAGCTTGAAGATCTTGTTCCTCAACGCCATCCGAGTTTTTCTCTCTAATTCTGAGCTGGATTTGAGAGTCTTCGCCGAAGTCGGCATTGTCACTTCGCGAAGCCTGGATTTCTTTGATGGCCTCATCTTCATCCATGACCTCGAGAGCTGTAATCTCTTCATCATTTTGAGGAGGAAGTTGGCATATAGAGGCGTACTCGTGAACCACTTCAGGTGAGGCCCGGTGTATTGCCCGTTCGTGAGTATAGTATAAACTTTGGAGCAGGGCCCTGCCTCTGGTGAGGGCGACCTCACGACAGGCCCGCATCTTGACGGTGTCCTCAAGTTCTAGCCCCCAAGGAGACATAACGAGTGTTTGTTATCTGAGGATGGGTTAATAGCCCATCGTGAGCAGTGACGCTGATATACTGACTGTGATGATGATGTTCAAAAGCGGTTGGAGGATCTCCGAAGCAATATGGTCAAGACAGGAGATCAAGATTCCCTTTCTATAGTATAAGGTTGTTCCAAATGATAGAGGAATGGTGGGGGAGAAAGAGGGAAAAAAAGAAATGAACGTAAAAGAGAGTGAGAATTTATGCGCTTCTCAAAATCCAAACGGATGGGAGATGTAAAGTCTGCTTTTTTGAGAGAGAAAAGGAGAGACCCACGGGGCCGGAAACTGAGAGTATAGTGACACCAAATCGATGAGTTACATCAGATTTACCGTTTGGAAGGGCCCTTGGGAACGCCAAACGCTTTATATCGCCGAGTTCCAGGGGAAAGAGTGGCTGCCTACCCTCCTGGAAGTGATGCTATCGCCAGTGACAAGCCAACGAAACACTCCAACAGAACAAAAGAGTGACAGTTCAAAAGTCAACAAGAAGGAGGCGTTTGTATGAGAAAGGCATAGTCTTGCTCTTTTTTATGAATTCTTTTGCAAGAGGAGCAATGTGCTGCCTCGAGGGACAAATTTCAGCTCCCATCCTAAATTTTATATCAAGTGCCACTCCACAAATAATATCTTTAAAATAATAGGCGGAAGTAATCTATAGTGTAGCTTTATCCCAACAGTGATATCATATGATGATTTATTGCTGAGAAAGGTGGCAGTGTCACTGTTTTCCCTTCCTGCACCGGCTGCAAAGCACGAACACAGCTGGACCATAAAGGCCCGAAACACTGCATATCACTCACACTCAGACATTTCATTTGTTCACAAGTTTCAACTGGATTACTGTTCAAGGCCCTGTTCTCTAATTCCTTTGTTGTATCCTGCCTCCCAACCCCCTGACGAATACGATACATCAAACAAAGCTGGTATAATACTCAAAACAAAGACCAGATGAACCCCTGCTGTCTTCAATTAATCCCATCGTGTTTTACACGCTCGCTGACTTAATCTTGCGACCCTTCCGCTTCTAGCTTCCCTCATCCCGCCTTATGAACATCTCCACGACTGTCCTTGCTCGATCCTTCGACCCCTTTTCCTTTTCGTCTACACGACAGACCATCGGTCCAACTATCTCAGCATATCTACGTTCCCGCATCTTGCGCTTCTTGGTATCTTCATCTTCTGCGTTTCCACGACGGAAGCTTAGACGGCGGGACAGGCCGCCTTTAGGCTCCTTTGTCACGGGTGTTAGTTCCGAAGCTGCACGGGACAGTGTAGCTGTGAGGAAGACGAATGCAATGTTATGGTTGGGTGCTGACGAGAGGATATCCAGGATTTGCGTCTTGGCGTCGGACCATGCAGTCATAGGCAATGAAGTTACGTTGGGTAAAGATGCGGAGAGTTTGGCCCAGAGGTGAGTAGGAATGAGACCATCAGTGAGAGATTCGAGGAAGAGCAGCAGGATAGATGACACGACTTCCAGTTTGAAGGATGCTGGCCATTCCAGTGGGAGTGCATCAAGGAGGGACGCATCGTTGTCAAGCGCAGACACAAGCTGAAGCTGTGCGACGTGCATATTAGCCGTACCAACCCTCCACGTCGAAGCTTCAAGAGGCCATCCAGGATCCCTCGGCAACAATTCCTCCTCCAGCATCGTTGCCTCAGCCAGACTTCGTTCCACTAGAGTTTGAACCACCTCGGTAAGCTTGAAGAGCTCCTTTGGTGCTGAGCATTGCACATCCAAGTCGTAAGGAATCGCCCCTGTGATACCCTTTGTCTCGACAAATTTTCTGATACCGCCGTCGGGTATTCTTATCAACTCTGCGATAGAGCGTCCCAGGCAAGATGGTTGCCAAACTCCGCGCACAGGGATGAAATGGTCCCGACCGTCCTCTATGCGAAGAACCAGGATCTCTTCGATCCTTGCACGGGCTTCGTTCAGGGCTCGAATGTGAGAAATAGCCGAGACTTGAAGCTCTAACAAGACCAATGCCGTCTCTCCAGGATCCAGTGTCACTGTATCGCCCAATGGCTCTTGGGAATCTTCGTCAGCTGACAGGAATGTCGATTTCAGCCATTGAGGGACAGCATCATCGCCATCCTCTGTCGTCGGCTTCGTTACGAACGAAAAGGTCGCCGCGACACTACCAGTATTTGCAACTGTCAAATGACGGGTTTGCTTTTCAAGGGGCAGAACTGGTCCAAAGTCGACAATTTTATCCTCATAGTCTTCACTGCCTTCCACGACAACCGTAATGCCTGGTCGGCCCTCGTTCTCGGCTCTGTCTAGTTCCCGTGCAACTTCAGCATGAATTTTGGCCTTGAGATCCGGGACAACAGCGTCGTAGTCGAGCGTGAAGATGGAGGTTATGGGTTTGTGATCCGAGGATGAAATCCGCTGGTGCGATGCATAGATCTCCAAGTTGATGCGATCGCGGAAACCCTCTTTCGTTACAAGCTCCTCGGCTTCAAGCTCGTCATTATCATCATATTCATCATATCCCAAGGTGTCAGTTGATGACGTTGGGTCTTCTCCATCGGCGTCTGGATCATAACTGAAGAGCACATCTTCATCCTCTTCTAGTCCCCTAGACTTCATCTCTTCATCTTTCATTTTTGCTGCTTCTTCCTCTCTAATCTTTGTTTCATAATCCTGCTTATCTTTTCGCGTCCTAAATAGGATACGATCGCACCAACTTGGAGCTCGTTGCTTCTCACTCGAGTCAAAGAGGCCAATTGTACCAATATCATATTTGTATGTTGGCAAAAACGTAATAGAGCCTTCTTTCCAGCCATCATGGAATGCTTTCCGCTGCTTGATGACCCTTCGTAATTGGTCGTGCGGCAGCAGAGAATCGATGGTGGCCTGCAAAGAGGTGGGATCCTGGCTCGGATCCTCAGGGAAGTCGTCGGGATCTGGTAGATCGCTCGCAGTATCAAAGCTCTCCTCCCGCGTATGAAGCGACGAAGCCTTTGTAGGCGACTCATCGTCACTATCCGACCCTTTCATGATAATAACACCTCGGTCATCAAGAGGTTTTGGAAACTCATCTCCACCATATTCACCTCGAGCATGTAGCGTGAGCAACCGTCTAATATCATCTCCTGGTAATCCATCCAGCCGAAAGTTCAAGTCGCCAAACCAGAACGCAAGGTCTTCATCTCCGATCTTTTCACCCTCCTCTTCCTCAAGGCCTGAGTGAGAAATAGGATCGAACTGAGTTCGCGAGAGAACCTGGTTAACATCCCAGCATCGGCGGTCTAAATACGAAGAGCCAGCGCCACTAGCCAGGTGACTATTTATAAAAACCATGCGCGTTGTTTCGCCAAGCAGCAACCGTGTCGTCACAGCGCCCTTGTTTCCAAAGTACCCTAGCACTCCGGTGCCAACCTGTTTTGTACTGACGTTGCTGATCGTAGGCGCAATTTCTGGGGAAGCATATACCAACAGCAACAGACCACTCATTTGCTCAGCTGTGATAAGTTCGTATCCTTTGGGTAATGCAGCTTCCAATGCGGCTTTCCATTTATCAATAGCACTGGTGTCGGTGTAAACTGCTCGATTCATGTATTCTTTGGTCGTGTTGAGGTCTACAATTTCCTGCAGTCCCAGCACATAAAGACCAATATCACCTCCAGCAGTCAAGTGCAGAGGCCCCGAATTATCATTGTCCTTGTCATCCTTCTCCACGGCGCTATTCTGGGAGAAATTTAAGGCGGTCAATTGTTCATCCAAGCCTTCGCCGTGTGTGAACCAGGTCGCGAGGTCTTTATCAGTGCCCGCACACGCAGCCACGTTCCACGTTCCGATCTTGACCTTTAGGCTATGCGGTCGCACATACTCCGCTCGTCGGGCATAAACAGCTTTAGCTAGAGATTGAGGCGTTGTCGAGAGGGGATCCCCCAGCTCAGAACCAGGGTACTGGTCATTTTCGTCGGCCATGGACGCCGTTATTGCAGTAGAAGAAGAGAGTGACGAGTTATATTCACGACGCCGTCTCAAGATATCGCGGGGAGGTCGATTTGTAGTTCTCTAGATCATGACTTCGAACAACCTGGCTCAACCGTAGGCGTAAGGCGAGGATAGTTACTTAGGCGTAGAAGCACCAAAAGAATGCTGATCTAAGTAAGAAAAAGGGATATAAAGGGATATAAAGCTCAGTCAAACGTATGACGTCGAGTTACACTTTAGTCGGGCTGGATTGGGTGGTGTAGAAAGGGTCCAGCTCAGTGGACTGTATGTGCATTGAACGCCCCGCGGCAGCGTCATCTTGCGCCTTATCGATAAGCCCCAGCAGCGCCCAAGCATGCGCAACCGTGCCTGTCAAAGAGTTAAACTTCAACTTCCATACCACATTCACTGCCGATCGCACGCGACCATCCTTTTGAGGTCAAATCTGGATCCCGCATAGCTTAAGAACAATCATTCACGACAAGGTTCTATTGACTATCAGTCGACTATCACCGCCGACACATACCAAGCCGTGCCCAACATCAAAACAACACATAACAATCATCATGAGCCGTCAAACACCACGGAAGGCTCGTCATAGCCGTCAACCATCAAACCGCATACCCGCCGTCTCAGATTATGAATCTGACGCCGCCGCCTTCCATGCCGAGTACGCGCCACCGCCTCCACGAACAAACACCGAGCTCAACCTCTCCGTCCTCCAACGCTATCTCCCCTCCATCCACACCATCCTCAGTATCGCAGCCAACGCTGTTGTTTATACCTTCAACAGCACCTCCGAAAGTTGGGAGAAGTCAGGTGTTGAAGGAACCATGTTTGTGTGTGCACAGACTCCACTCCCAGAAGATCCCGGTCAACGACCACGGGCTTGCGTATTTGTACTCAGCAGAAGAGGGTTGGATAATTTGGCTGTGGATCTCTCGCGGGTGACACACGCTGAGGTATCCGGTGAGCTTGTTATTATGAAGGTTGAAGGCAACTGGGAGGAGGGAGACAAGGTGTTGGGAGTGTGGATTCACAACGACAAGGACGAAACACGGGAAATGAACGCTGCCATAATTCAAGAGGCCTGGAAGGTTGCACGATCTGCCGGTCCCATCGAGACACAAGGGCCTGAAGCTGGTCCGGCTATGCAAGCTATGGGCAAGAGGTTGAGTTTGAGTGATCTATTTGGATCGGCGAATGGCCTCAATATGGGACATTAGGTATCGTCCATTATGCATAATTCGCCTAAGGTTGAAGAGCAAAAGTCAGGGAAAGGAAAGGAGAAGGGAGAGGAAGGTGAGTTGACGGAAGACAAGAAGAAGAGGGGAGCCAAGGAGAAGCAGAAAGAAGAAGAGAAGCCGAACCTCGAGAAACCAAAGCGTGAGATATCAGAGAGCGAGGAGGCACCATCTTCAGAGGAAGAATACGAGGTTGTTACTACATAGGCAAAGCCTCGGTCTGTTCAATTTTATGAGAACAGATTGCTCATTCTACCCGTAGGTGCGACTGCATATCATGTTGAGTTAAAGCACAGAGGCATAATTCAACGCTGAAATGTAGCTTTAACGCATGAGCACCGAAAACCAATCAATAATAAAGAATTATAACGATATATTGGTACCCCAATACACAATGTGAAGAGCCCAAAGACTCACCTCTATTTATTCATGAATATCAATGACACTCAGATATCTACAAGCAGAAAGCACCTGATCCGTACGCCAATTCCCCAGCCTAGTAAGACGCAAAAGCCATTCTTCCTCCCTATACTGTGCCGCTGATGCTTAACTCACGAATCTCCTGCAACACCTGCTCCACTCTCGCATCCAGTTGTCCGTCAGCATACTGATCTCTTGTGTCAGCGTCCAAATACTGTTGCACTTGCGCCATACGCGAATATGCCTCTGCACAGAAACGCAGCTGGATCTTGACAAGCGCCTCGAAGGTCGGGTCAAGATATGGTACTCGGAGGTCAATAAGCTGGGGTAGCTCGGTGCTTAGTTGCTCGTTCAACTGCTCGTAAGCAGCCTTGGCCATCTCCATTTCCTTTTCGGTCCGGGGAAGCTTTGTGGCGTCCTTGTCAGGCTTTTCGGCGAGGCGCTTCACCTTTGCGCGGAGGGCGTCGTAGTCAAGCAGTTTGTGAGCACGTTTCTTAATCGCCTCGTTGACGTCGGGGAAGTAGGCGCAGAACCGTGTGATGGGCTCGAGGACAGTTGTTCGGTATGGGCCATCGAGGGCTTTGATGGTTTCTGCGTCTAGATCTTCAACGGCTTGCTTGTAACTTCTGCTGACACCATCTTTTGCGCCCGAGTCGCCGTAAAAAGCATCTATCGTTTCGGCGATGCGCATTTGTGATGCGGTCATAGCTGTATCGGGGTTTAGTATGAAGCTTTATGTGTCGCAGATTATGGTTGTACCTCTCAGGGAGTCGAGATATCCCTTTGATTCCTTTTGTAGTCGCAAAGCAGCTGCTTCCATGGTCTTGAATCGTCTGTTTCCGTTAGATGCCGTCAGTCAATTGACCCAGTATTGCTGACCTCTCTTCTACTTCGTAATCGCGATCATTTGTCTTTTCCACATGTCCTATAACACAATCAGCTGTGGCCATGAACAATGGGCCGATCTCACATACCCGTCTTCATCATCACCTGCGTCGTGGCGCGACCAACATTCTTCTTGAACCCTGCTTCATGTTAGGCCCCTCTGCTCGGGATTGCGGGGTGATAGCTGTCCTACCCGCCCACGACATATCGAAAGATTTGCTGATATAGAATGGCTTTTCTCGCTCCGGTTATGTGTGTAATTCGACGGAAAGTCTCAAGTGCGCTCAAAGATATAACGTTGTAGAGTTGCGGATGTAACACAAGAGTTGGCAATAAACATGGAAGTTGGGGATAACTGGAGTGACGACAAAACTGGAGCTCAGCCACACTAGCTTCAGTGCCTAGCAGCCCAATCGGATGATCGACGTCAGCGATGGGGCTGTGTTAAGGCCGAATTCCTGAAGGCACGTGATCACGCGTAGAGGTTTGGCTTGAGAAGTAAAGATTTTGTTTCTACGTCTCGATTTCGAATATCGGCGTCAGAATGTTCAATCCTCGTTATCTCGTCATAAGTCTGGGTAATCCTTTACCCAAATATGAGAGTTTGCATTCTGCTGGTCACTTTGCTCTCAATGGTCTCGCCAAAGTCTTGCGCCATCCATCATTCCGAGAGGTGACGCTCGGAAATCAGTCATGTCTGGTATCTCAAGGTCCAAAATACACTTTAGTTCAATCGCCAACTTATATGAACGTTTCTGGACGTTTTGTTGCCTGTGCTTGGAAAGAAATGGCCAATCAACATGACCCAAAATCACTAAGTTTGGTCATTGTGCATGATGAACTCGAAAAGGATTTGGGCATTGTACGTCTAACGGCTTGGGACCGAAGTCACAAGGGCCACAACGGTTTAAAGAGTATCAAGGGGTCTCTTTCACAGGACAAATACCCCGACTCTCCATTTGTTCGAATTGCTGTTGGCATTGGAAGACCAGCAGAGAGAGATCCTGAGACCGTCAGCCGCTATGTCCTTGACCGGATATCAAGCGAAAAAAGGGCAGTTTTGGAAGAGGAAGCGCCGTGGAAAGTCGCCCAATGTCTGATGGATTTGGAAAAGGAATGGCAAGCCGAGCTCAAATCATGAGCGGTTGTCCTTGGAAGATACCGTCGGCCTCTTGCGATATCCAAGGTTGTCTCAAATATGACAGGGCAGCCATCGCATTCGGGCACCTCCTTGCATTGGAACTTCTCGAATTGGAAGCCTTTCTTCGACCCGAAAGACAAGATGAATTTCGAGCATATCGGCTATTCTTCAAGCCCAACGGTCATGCAACAAACCACCGATGGATTCGTCGCAAAATACTACCAGTCAAAAGAGATACCCAACTGAGAGCTGAGCGCCTCGCGTCCGTTTCTGTGACCACGTGCATAAACTGAAATTCTACAGTCTACCAACGACAATTTCAGCTGCGCGGAACTCAATTTTGAGTTGCGATCCCAAAATGCGCATTTACGAGTGTCCCAATCCTACCTGAAGATA
Source organism: Fusarium anguioides (assembly GCA_012977745.1). Lineage (NCBI taxonomy): Eukaryota > Fungi > Ascomycota > Sordariomycetes > Hypocreales > Nectriaceae > Fusarium > Fusarium anguioides. Next base: position 140,806 of record JAALXK010000194.1, on the reverse strand, counting down.
TGCAAGATTCCTTATCTTGCGCTAACCACGCCACGGGTAACTAGGTCGCAATCAACACTCCCACCTCTATGATTCCTTATCTATCTCAAGGGTGTGGCAGTCTTGCACAATCTCTCCTATCCAGTGGTCTCCGAGCCATATTATTACATGAAGGTTATCTTACCCGCGGTGTAGTTGAGCATCGTATCTTAGAGCTGAAATGAGCTGAAGCCATCGACGAATTGCTAACCCAGTATGGTGTCCTCGCTTTCCGATAAGGCATGTCAGAGTATTGACAAATTCCCAATCCGAGTTTCGGCATGGTCTTTGTGTTTATCGAGGAATAAATCGGTAACTACGCAACAGGTCGAAATGCAGCCGTATTGATGCTCGATCAGGGTCTATGGATATCGCAAGCCGTTGGTGATGTTTGCTGAGGCGGTTTCGAAGAAGCATCAAATCGAGTTGTCTGAGATCTTTAAAGATTGAGTTAAGCTTAGTCTTAGAGAAAGCTTCAACATATCGCGGACGCAGGTCCAGCTTATATACATGGCTCTCGATCATATCGATCGTGTTTAAGGGGCAACCCACATGCTGACGCGCGCAACAAACGTTCTGCAGTGAGCGTTGCGGGCGCAAAGCATCTTTGACAGTTCTTGAATCTGGGGAAATATGTCAATCATGTCAAAGTTTGGTTACTTGAAGAACGATTCCCATGTGGTTCGGATATGCTTATCTCATTCATGTCCATCACCAGATTCTTGAATGAGCACAGTGCCATTTCATGCAACTTTGGTGATCCTTTGATCCGAGGATGATGTGCACAACACAGTCATACCTATAAAATTTCAAACAAGAAGCAGACCCGAGCAGACGACTGAAATTCACCCAAATGCTCGCACTTTGAACATGTCTGTCTGTACTCCGTATCGAGTACCGGCCGAGCTACATACCCCAACATGGCAGCATGGATCCTTGCCCTTGTCCAGGGTCTTGACGCTAAGCGCTCCACCAAACAAGCCAAAAGATAAGGAAACATCCAATCAAATGTATCTATTCGACCTCCTTCGACACTTCGACCTAGAACTCGGGATCAAGTCAGATAAGGACGTTGCTTGGATATCCGGTGAGTCTGGGGAAGCGCAACATTCAGTCAGTCAGTGCATGTCGCTGAAGAGGGTGTCGAGACTTCTGTTTCGCCTCGGAACATTCCTCATGGGAATTATGGTCTTATTTATAAATCATCACGACGTGTCAGAGTCGACACCTCAGACGCCTAAAATATACCAAACAAGGGCGAATCAGCATGTCGTGCTCAGCACTAGAACCTTCATTGCGGCCGTTGAAGTCTTAGATTCCTCAGTAAGACCAGGATACACTACCGACATCGACAAACAATATTTATCCAGGCATGCATCAAAGGAGTCGAATGCCTACAACAAGGCCAAGAAAGATATTCATCGCGGACCAACTGCCAAGCAGAGTTTACCGTCCATGGATCCTATAGGGATATTGGTGCTTATCAGTACAGCCTATTTAAGCATGGATGTGGCGTACCTCCAAACACAGCCGGATCGGAATGCTAGGCATGATAAGCAGAGATGGGTGTGCCAGACTCAGGAACAGCCATACAGGGGACTCTTTACACGACCACAACTTCACTTTTGGGACACGGAGGTTTCGTCAAATCGACTTCAGCGCATTATAATAGGATCATACATTCAGGCTTATCAAGTCAAAAGTCTTGGGCCCTGGAGGATCATCAGCCAGTCGGCTTGGCATCTGAGCGTATACGCCAGTATGATATCTGCATATCCCAATATGGACTCATTAAAAGACAACCCGAGCATGTGGTGGAGTATCCATCCTATTTCTGTTTAAGCTACGGGCGTCTTATCATGTATCCCCCACACTATATGCCATACCCTCCCCCTGGTACCACGGCCATTCTCTCTTGGCTCTTGTCACAAACTCCGAGTCAAATAGCTATTAAGCCCTTTGCCCCCGGCTTCCTCATCCATCATCCCTCCATTCTTTTCAGCTTGAGTTGATCTAAAGAGGTTCGACTTACGCAAAGGGTCGGGTCAAGAACTTAAGTTCAGTGCACAACTGTCACAATGGCGACTGCTTACAATGGAACCACTGGCAAGGCCGACTATGGCTACTCAACGGACGTATCGAATCTCAATATCTTCTACGATGTATGTCTCTCTCAACTCACTACAGAATGAATCGTCTAACAATAGACAGACGGGACATTTGGCCTTCATGGTCATCAGCGCCGTACTCGTTCTTCTCATGATTCCTGGTGTTGGATTCTTTTACAGTGGTCTCGCCCGTCGCAAGTCTGCTTTGACTCTGATTCTATTGTCTATGATATCAGTCGCCATCATCAGTTTCCAATGGTTCTTCTGGGGATACTCTTTAACCTTCTCGCGAACTGGAAATGCCTTCTTCGGTGACCTCACTCAGTTTGGTCTCATGGAGACCCTCGCCCAGCCCAACGGCTCTTCTTTCCTCCCTGACATTCTCTTCTGTCTATACCAGGGCATGTTCGCCGCTATTACGTGAGCCACCCATCAGAAACTCTAATTCACTATTCTAACATCATCAGCCCTGCACTTGCGATCGGCGCCGTCGCTGACAGAGGTCGTATCCTCCCCGCCATTGTCTTCATGTTTCTCTGGTCAACGATCGTCTACGACCCCATCGCCTACTGGACATGGAACGCCAATGGTTGGCTGTTTAAACTTCCCAGCTACGACTTTGCTGGAGGTGGCCCCGTTCACATCTCCTCAGGAACATGCGCTCTGGCATACTCCCTCATGCTCGGCAAGCGTACAGGATACTCTCGCAACAATGGTCTTCCCTACCGTCCTCACAACGTCACTCACGTTGTTCTTGGCACGGTCTTCCTATGGGTCGGTTGGTTTGGCTTCAACGGTGGCTCTGCTCTCGCCATGAACATCCGTGCCATCATGGCTTGCTACGTTACCAACCTTGCTGCCTCATGCGGTGCCATCTCCTGGATCTTGCTTGATTACCGTCTCGAGAAGAAGTGGAGCACTATTGGTTTCTGCTCCGGTGCCATCTCTGGTCTCGTCGCCATCACTCCTGCTGCTGGTTTCGTCAAGCCCTGGGCTGCAGTCATTATCGGACTCGTTGGTGGTGTCGTCTGCAACTTTGCCACCAAGGTCAAGTTCCTCATCAACGTCGACGACAGTCTTGATATCTTTGCCATCCATGGTATTGGAGGTATGGCCGGTAACATCCTCACTGGTATCTTCGGAACGTAAGTCGCCCCTTTTCTCTCTACTGTATAACACCAACTCACTCGCCATAGCAAAACCATTGCCGCATTGGACGGTGGAGAGTATGACCCCATTGGCTGGGTTGACGGTCACTTTGTGCAGCTCGGTTACCAGATCGCTGGTTCCCTGTCCGTCTTCGCATGGTCTTTTACTCTGACCTGTATTCTTCTCTTCCTGATGAACCTTATCCCTGGCCTATCCCTGCGTGTCTCCCCTGAGGAAGAGGAGCTCGGCACTGATGATGGCCAGCTTGGCGAGTTTGCCTATGACTATGTTGAGATGACTCGACACATGGCTGATAGCACTCACCCTCATTCTGATTATAGTGCAAGAACAAGCCAGGAGAAGGTCTAAACCGCTCCAGGTAGAGATGTATTGGTGTACAAATTGCAATAGTGGAAAATAGACGTGTACTTAACAGAGTCAGTCGCTTCTTAAGCCTATAATTAATATACCCCTTTGTAATGCATTTGACTTCGTCCACGTTGCGATCACCAGACCCTTGAGCCTATCATATGTAGTTGGACGCAGTGACTTAAGACGTCACTGCCAACACATCACATCCGGTATCGTATCATAGGTAAGGAAGAATAGAGACCCAGTGGCCATTGTTATTTCATTGCCATAAATGACAACCCCTGCAAACCGTTCTCCGGGGTTCTTATACTCCTATAGGTAAGGCTGTAAAACCAAAGCACGTGAGTGATCATTGTCATGCCTCCCGTTTCCGTCTTCCCTGTGGTATCTTGGTCTTGCCATCAAAAAGAAAACTCCTGGTAGGTTCCTGTTCCGTCTAACCATTATGTACGTAATCGCAAGCATGCATGATCTAATTCTATTGATTGTCAGTGTGGTTCTGTCAATATCCTCCAGTGAGATGTACCGTGGACAGGGAATAGAATCTCAAAACAATTCTGATGATTTCATCTAGTCGAGCTAAAGCAAAGTATTCGTCATTCAGTTCATCGTATCAGATTGGTCACCGTTCTCTTGAGGTCGGTGAATTGTTGCCGTGCTTGCTCCAGTTGAGGATTCCCCGTTCACTGGGTGCCCATGGCCAAGAGGTGCTGCGCTCGCTTGACTGGTCGTATGTTGTGGTAATCCGCCTTCTAATAGGGTGTTAATGCTGTTTTGATAAAACATTGACCCAAGCAATCCTGGTTCCTGTCGCGCGAATGGCGATGAAGGCAAGAAGCGGGCGAATGTCGGAAAGAGTGTAGGGAGCTGACCTGTTTGGTGACTGGGAGCTGGAGGTGGTACAGGAATAGCTTGTTGAAAAGCGTTGTTCATCACTCCGTTGGGGTTTACTGTTCCGTCGCCGTTGACCGGATTCTGTGCCTGAGCATCTACAACCATTTCGCTACCGTCCATTCCCTCAAAGTCGTTCTCGTCATCAACCATCTCATCATCAGCTCCCTCTCCGTTGGGTGCTGATGGCTGGTTGGCTACATTAGCACGTTGCCGTGAACCGGGGAATACTGGTGGTCGACTCCAGCTGCCACTTTCCCACATCTCTTCAAATTGAGGCGAAGTATTGAGGAAATCGCGGAACTTGGACACCATGGTGCCGGAGAAGACACAAAATACATCTCGTTGGTGTTGGGTGAACTCTGTGATTTGGTTAGTATGATGAAAGCAAAGGCTACGAGATACTGACCTGGGGGTGCCTGTCGACAATATGGCTGGAAGTCATCACGCTGGAAGGCGGCGACTCCAGTTAAACTTAGATGGGTAAGTCGTGGGCAGGAGTTGAGCAACTTCATGATACTCTGTAGAGATGTTAGTAATGGCAATCAGTCAGATTAGGAGTAACAAACCTTGAGTGTGAGGTTGACACAGTAGCTCAGATGAACACGCTCGAGACTCGAGGCGTAATACTCATTGCCAACAAGCATGCCACTAGCATCTCGTCGCACCCTAGGGCGATATGCGGCTTCAGCGAGATGAAAGACTGATTCATCTGTAATAGAGCTGCATTTTACAAGACCAATACGCTTCAGCTTGGGCAACAGAGCGAGGCGCTTAACACTCTCATCTGTCAAATTAGTACAGCAACCTAGATCGATGTATCTGATACGGTTGCAGTTCTGAACCAGCCTCTTGACACCCTCGTCTGTGATGTTCCCACAGTGACCTAAATGCACGTAATGCAGGTTCTTACCGAGCTTAGAAATAGCATGAACGGCTGCATCAGTAATGTTTCTGCACTTGGCAAGAACAAGATTTCGAAGTCGAGGTGCGACGTCAATAATCTTTTGAACAGCAGCGTCTGTCAAACGCACGCAGGAAGTAAGATCGAGGATGCGGAGATGCTCAAAGAGTCGTCCAGGAGGTAGAGAAAGAAAAGCGTCGTCGTCAACAAGTTCGCAGCTTGCCAATCGCAACTCCCGAAGACAGTTGCCCTTGACCATAAGAGATGTCACTGGACCGTTGCCGATCTTAACGCACTGGTGGAGGTCGATCTCGAGAATATTGGGGCAGTTACTGGCGAAGGCGTGAATAGCGTCATCTTGGAGCTGGCCACATTCGTTGAGTTTCAGCTGTATCGAGTTAGTCATCATGCATTATGTGCTATCGCAGAACATACCCTCTTAATATAACGACAGTTAGTCGCCAGATTGATCATGCTCTCGTTGGAGATACTATCGCAGCCAGAGATGTTCAGCCCTTGAAGCCGCGAGCAGTGCTTGGCGATGGCATTAATAGACTGCTCGGTAATGTTCTTGTCATTGGAGATATCGAGCGCCAGCAAAGAGTTGCTGTTTTCCACGAGTGCGATAAGTCCGGAATCGGTAAGGCCTCGACAGTTCGTAAGTGTCAAGCGTTCGACTCGAGTACAGACTGAAAGCGGCATTACGCTGCCGTCATTAACCTTATCAGCGAGAGCAGCTAGATTCAGTCGCTTAATAAAGTCGCGATATCTAAAGGACGGGTGTTCGAGCTGGAGTGTTTGGCAAATGCTGCTATGATTCTTCCAATTTGTACACGCAGGTCGATGCCATAGTTGATCCACTGTGTTTCTAGCCCAGCGCTTGCAAACAAGCATGCAGTGGAACAGGTCAGAGGTTGAGCTCAATTTAGCAAACACGCTGATGAGTATCTCGTTTGGCAACCGGTGAACTGGCGGTTGACACACATCCTCGACTTGCATATCTTGAAAGTTGGGAACGCCGATGCTTGACTGTGAGTCATTGGCTCCAAGAAAGAAATCGGATTCCTCGTTATCGGCTGGCGCGGGGGATGTTGACGAGGATGAGGATCGGGAATCTTCTTGCTCGTCGGTGGGAGATTGACTCTGCCGGGAGGCAGGGTCAGCGGCAGCAGCGGCCATATTGTCGGGCGTTGGGGAGGAGCGCTTCAGTTGAAAACGCAAAGGGAGTTGGAAAACTTTGTAGGGCGACGTTTCTCGATGTTTGTGAAGGATTAAAACGAGTCCAGGGATCGATCACAAGGGCGATTCTTAAGCAGCAGTGAGTGAGTGGGCGGCTGTTTATCGTTTAGCGGCAATAGGGCTCTCCTTGTTGAGTATGCAGTTGTCAAACGAGCGATACGGAAATGCGGCGTAGGAATGCGATATCAAAAAAAGACGTTATGTACCCGTAGAAGTTTATGTCGCGGCAGTGATATGAAGCTGATGGAGATAATGGAGCGGTAGTAGTGAGGTGTTGGTATGGTTTTGGGTTTGGCTTTGGCTTTGGGTTTGATTTGGTTTGGCTTGGTAAGGTGAGAGCCAAAACGGGGCGGCGGCGGAGGTTTTTGGTTTGGGAGCGTAAACCAGGTTCAGTTCAGTTCAGGTTGGGCGCGGCTGTGGCACGGTATGTACCTAAAAAGCAGGGAAAACAACACTGATGACACAGCCAAATGATGAAGACACAAAAGTATCCACGAGGGACGAGGGAGGGGACCCAGGACAGGTCAGGGATTGGATCGAGGCGTCTGTGTTTATTTCGCTGGTTTCAGCCGCGTCCCCTGTAAATTGCTGCTGCAGTGCGCTACAGGACCTCCCGTCAGGTCAGCTAAAGCCCTTTCTTACAAGCGCTGGGCTGGACGAGCTCAGGCCAGATGATCCCCCAGCCTCGATCTCTCCTCCTACGTCGTAGCCGGGCGGGATGTCCGTAGTGGGGTTTTTGTTTTTTTTGGTATGTCAGGACTGGTTTAGGCCAGGGGTTTTGGGGTCTGCGGGTCTTGTTCTTGTGTGTTTGTTTCTAGTGATGACGAGGTGTGACTTTGTTGTTTTTGAGGTTGACTCAGTAGGTAGGAATGCTAATGATACATGTTTCAGCACATAATAAACCGCGTGCTTGGTTCACGCCTTGATGATTGATCAACATTGTCTGCTGTCTGTTGTTGCTGCGGGGAAAGATGACTGACATGGAATATAAGTACATGAAGGAGGTGTGAGCAATCTTTTGATTCGATATTGGTTGGTTGAAAGGACGAATCAGTAGCCGCTGTGCAGGTGGCTTGAGCCATTAATAGACGAATAGAAGCGACAGAGGGGACTATAAGGATGCGCTGTAATTAAATGCATGTATCTAGGACGATAATAGATATTGTTGCATGTGCGTTCTTGTTGTGCATGATAGTTAAAAAATAATTACTGATTTCCATCCTAGGTATCGAATTCATGATTGACTCCCTAACCTATTTGGTGAAACAAGTCACGTTGACGCATCCACTGTACATTCAGTCACATTAAAACCTCATGTGCCTGCGATACTAGTTACTGTATGATAATAAACAAGACCCAACCACTACGTATTCGCTAAAGTTCAAATATTACAAATATCACCAAACAAACAAATGATCACTCTTCATCTCCGCCATGACGTCTTACACTTTTTAGCTCCATTATCTATGATCTGGACCCCTCAAAACTCCAGGTACAGGGTAAGACCCCTCGCGATGGCATCGCTGACGTAGCTAGAGGGGGACACAAAACATCAGACATAAGTCTATCTCTTAAGTGCAGTTATTAAAAACTACCTAAATCTTACCTAAACTTATATATAATTTAAGGTATTCTTTCATAAATATTAGCTCTATAAACCCTATATTATCTCTAGTATCTACTATCTTATATCACCCAGAGGCATAGATGCTTTATCTTGGCGGCAGTCATTTGTGGGACCAGCGTTCTCGGATTAGGTTTACCCGTATGTTCCGTAACTCTTCCATGGATTGATTCTGTACCTGATTTAGTACCTTAGCTTGGCACTCAGACCATCACCACCAAGCTCAATTACTTGGTGAAGTTGATTACGGAGGTTATTTTTGCTTGTTTCGTTAGCCAGGGCCTCATCTCGGACTTTCCGTCGTGAACGCCACGATGCTTCGTCCCTCAACTCTCCGCCCTGCGCTTCGCGCATCAGCCCATACTAGATGCGCCATCGCTCGAACCTCTCGTCGTACTCTCTTCTCCCAAAGATCGAATCGTTTGACCGATGACCTCGATGTTAACCAGCTCAATTCGAAGCGACGAGATTACGAACAGAATCGCACCGCTTTCCTGGCTGCCGGTGCCATCGCCGGTATCGTCTCTTTCGTCTACACAGCGTGGAAATTAAAGAAAGCCATTGAAGCACAGGGAGAAAAAGAAAAGGCGGCTATCAAGTGCGATACGGAAGTGCCGACGGAGATCTTCAAGACTGAGGCGGGCGAGAAGCGAAAAGTGGTTATTCACGACGAGGATGGAAATGAGGTCGTTCCTACAGGCAACAAAACCATCAAATTGTTCCCTCGAACGTTAGACGTCGAAAATGTCGGAGCAGCAGGACACGCTGCTGGTCCAATTGCTGCTGCTGTCACGGATAAGCAGGGCACAGAGTTCACATTGGTCGGACTGGGAACAAGGACAGTGACATTCCTTGGTATTGAGGTGTATGTGGTGGGCTTCTACGTTGCTACTCAGGATGTTGAGAAGCTTCAGCGTTATCTGGTAAAGAAGATTAACCCACTAGCCACGACATTGATTCCTTCTGAAAAGGAGGAACTGCGCAAGGCTCTTCAGGATCCTACCGAGGGTGAGGAGACATGGAATGCGATTCTGAAAGACGCTGGATGTCGCTCAGCATTCCGAATCGCTCCTGTTAGGGACACTGACTTTCCTCATATGCGCGATGGTCTCGTGAGGGCTATTCAAGCTCGATCATCACACAATCCTGACTTCAACGACGAAGAATTTGGAAGCGCAATGAAGCATTTCAAGGTCTTGTTCCAGCGAGGCCTTGTCGCCAAGAAGAACGAGCTTCTTCTTGTTCGAGATGCTGCTGGAAAGATGACTATCACCTATAATGATGGCACTCGTAAGAACCCTCTGAAGACTGTGTTGGGAAGTGTTGATGATGAACGTCTTTCGAGACTACTTTGGCTCAACTACCTCTCTGGAAAGAAGGTTGCGTCAGAAGAGGCCAGGAAGAACATCATCACTGGCGTCATGGAATTTGTTGAGAGACCTGTTGGTACTGTTGCCACTCAGGTTCTGTGAAAGGGTTGTTTTACAGCGAACATGTAAATTACGGAAAATTAGCCATGTATCACTAGGCACAAGCCAGGAAGTCATTGCGAAATGTCATGAATTCAACTCATTTGGGTCATTCACCCATTCTGTGTACCGTCTAATGCTCAGTGCAACCGATCTATATGCCGCATGCCATCAACAAACACATGTCTAGAGCCTGGAACTGAAGTATCAGATGTCCTTAGCTCTTGTGTTCAACAGTCGTTTTGATGTTTCTTACGCCTTGATGGCATTGGCCTCCTGGAGCAGCTTGGCCAGCTTTCCACCAGACTTTAGGCTCTGAAGGTCAGAGTTACCGCCGATGTGCTGCTGCTTGATGTACACATTGGGGACAGTGCGCTGGCCTGAGATTTGCTCAAGAGCGTCCTGAAGGGCAGAGCCATCGGCTACAAGTTGTTAGTAAGACGATATAATAGTCAATACTTGTAAGACTTACAAACTTCGTCAAGCTCGAGGAGCTCGTACTCAGCGTGGAGATCATCCAGAGCCTTCTTGGTCTGTCTGCAGTAAGGGCAGTATGACTTGGAGAAAACAACTACGAGGGGTCAGTTTAGCAAGGGTCCATGGCAATAGATCGCGGGGTATTTTGGTTAACATACCAACAGAGTTGTTGTCAATGAGTTGTTGAACCTTTACTGAAGCTTGAGACATTGTGCCAGGACTTGTTGCGCGACCAAATAGTGATTTGAAGAAGCTCATTGAAGATGGTGGATGTAAAAAGGGAAGTGGGGGGAGGTATTTATTCTAGGATAGATAGAGGTTGATTGTATGAACAAATGGGCTGTGAAGGGCGAGTTAGGTTGCTTTGTCATGGATGATGTGGAAACAAAAAATTCGATGATGCAATCTGCTACTTTGCCGGATTATGTAATCTCGGGGGTTTGACATTTTCGCATTGATGAGGTAGATTCGTTTATTCATCATTCCGCTTGGTGGCTCAGCTCAATGTTGATGATCATGTGTCTTAGAACTGTAATATTTAGAGTCGATAATAAGACCATGATAATTCCAAATGGTGTTGAGAGAAGACTAAGTGCTTATGCGATCTGTAGTTCCCAACTACCGATGAACCCCTGTATTCGTAAGCCGAAAGATTACAAAAGGATAACCAACCATATAAAGATATTCTGAGACCAATTGTATTGTTTGGAAATATTTGAATCGTCAGAACCTTCCTTAAATTCTCTTTGATCTAGCACACCAAGGACTGAATCCCTTGTCAGCGAGAGAATAGTGGGAGTAGGGTAAATGATAAGCCATCTGAGAAGTCTAAGGCACTCAGCCTGGCAATAAGCAAAGCAATTTGATCATGAGCAAACGACACAACATGTTTATACTGGACAAGATATACTATGGCATATTTATAGTGTTTATACTCTGGACTATTGACCATCTTGAGTAATGAGGGTCTATCGGTGATCTATCGGGTTTACTAGCTCACTAGTCATGATAACATCGTTCAACCTCCACTCGAGAGGGGCTGAGGCTCAGCTTCTGAGAAACGGAATCCGACAATGGAGTAACTTTATTTATGGGTTTCTGACTCTAGTTCCCGTGTACTATTGGCTTGGATTTCGTGTTGACGGTGGAAAATGATATAAGACAAGTCCGAGGTGGTTCTGGAAACCCCCACCATGAAAAATACTGACAAACTTCATGATGGTGGTTTTATTCTGACATCAGCCCCTGTGTTTTATCATGGGATAGTACGTTTTACGCAAATTGCAAAAGTTCAATGTGCATAGAACACTGTTGACAGATTTCATATTTTGATATCTCATCTATTGATATGTCCAACTCATACATCATGAAAGGAAAAGTCAAAGCCGATATCTAGTAGTCTCTGGACCCCCTAATTATCTTTTTCCCACTAGAAGAGTCTGACACATTCCCCCAGGTTTCGATTGCCAATTGTCAGGCCATGAACCTGGAAGAGGCGTGTCAGATTCCCCGTGCGTGCGGCTCTTGGCTGAGATTAAACCAGGCCGGTCGGTCCATAGTAAAGTTAGATCATCAAATTTGGAAATCCCAAATCTGGCCTTTCTCCCTTTTACTTGACTTTTACTTTCAACTTCTCCAACGCGACACACAAAGAACTTTCGCTATTCCTAAAAAGAAGAAGCAAAAATCGACAGCGCATAAGTCAACTATTTCTTGCATTCGACTCGTTTCTTTGGGGCGACTCCTGTACATGGACTTTACTGCACCTCCGCCCACATCTCCACCAATCGTTGGTCCTCCATCTGCAGTTCAGTTCCCCTAAAAGCTGCCCGGTTTCCTGCATTGCGTCGCCCCCGTCATCATCATATAACGGAATTCGGTGCCTGTACCTAGAATACATTATACGCTACTGTACTGCCTTGGCTCTTCTGAACAAAAGAAGAAAACGTCGATAATCTGGCCCTGCACCGACGCCTAAGCCCCTCACAGTGTAGTGTCACCCGCAAAAGAGCCCAGCCCGATACACCCGTTTGCCCAGTCTCGCCTTGTATCACCAGAGTCACTTGATCTGACCTCCCCCACTACCACTCGCCTCGTCGCGCAAGATACAAGACAGGTTAGATACCTTCCAAGCTCTGTTACTGTCGCCTATCACTAGGAAGACCCTGGCCCAAGGGTCGTGATCGTCGTCTTCTGTCGCCCATTTGCAAGCCTCGCAAGCTTCTTGTCGTCGTGCAGCGTAGCCCACCTGCTCGCCAACTGCTTGCTCATCGCTCCACATCAGCCCACGGGTCGATCACAAGAGAACCACCAGTACCAGTCGCTCAGCTTTATCGCCGACCGCCCTGTTCTTGATCTCTTCCTTTTCGGACCTTGGTTTGGGTCAATTGCAGCAACCCGTATTCCCATTTGCCTCTAGGGTGTCCTTTTTTGGACCACCTTAGAAACCGTCGAACAAGGTGGATTCCGCCCAAGAAATCGTGGCATCTCCCGGTGCCTTACAAAACGTCACGTCCTACCTCAACGGGGCGCTGGCTAACCTCTCGTCTGCCTTTCAAGATTCGGGCGAATACATATCTGACACTCTCGGTGTCCCTCCAACCATCGTTTACAGCAGCCTCGCAGTACTGCTCGCCGTTCCCTTAACAATGTCGAGATACGGCTGGTCTATCGGCCGCGAACAGATTTCGCCCTACAGTTCTATGCCCAGCGGCGTTCCCGCTGTCACCGACGACGATTTTAGCTATATCACCTCCCAAGATCTAGATGGGGGCCGCGAGGAGCGATATTATCCCAGATCCCACTCGACTGCACCCCCACCAGCTCCAGAAGACGATGTCCTCCTTATCAAGAACCGCGGAATCACATATCCCGCTCACTTTCCCGCATATGCTATCGGAGATGGAAAATTGCGGGTGATAGACGTCAAGGATCGGGTTGGTCTCATGATGGAGCTTCCTGAGCGAGGAACCTCACGTATCAAGCTTCTTTACAAAGGAAAGCAGCTCAAGGACCCTATGGCACCAGTTCGAGATTATGGTGTTAAGAACAACAGCGAGTTGATGGCGGTCATGCCTGAGATTAATGATGCCAGCAGCGGCTCAGAAGAGGAGATGGTCATCGTTGACGCTCCCAGAGAAGACAGGAAGACTCGTCGCCGCAAGAAGAAGCGTGATAAGAAGAAGGGAATTGCCAGTGATGGTGATTCTCTATCCGGCAGCCCTCGAGACAGCGCTTCAACCTTTGACCATCCCAGGTCACCCCCAGCACCACCCACATCTTCAGGAGCTACTAGTGGACCCATGAAGGTTTTGGACGATCTCGCTGTTGAGTACCAAATCAAGTGGCTACCTCTGTGCTCCGACTACATTGCGTCGCCTCCATCAGATGCTAAGAAGCGAGAAGAGGAGCACCGAAAACTATCTGAAAGCATCATGATGCATATCATGCTCAAATTGGACGGCGTTGAGGCTGAAGGAATGCCCGAAGTCAGATCGCGAAGGAAAGAATTGGTGAAGCAGGTTCAAAAGACATTGAAGGACCTGGATACTGCAAAAGATTCCTAAGCCCGCGATTTAGCGATGGCGTTGAATGTTGAGTTGAAAAGATTGTCTGGTTTGAGTTTAGGCGTTACTGGGAACGACTTATATCGACCACCTACCTACTACCTACCTACCTTAGTATCATATCATTTGCTCTTGATATAGAAGAACAAGCTGTACAATAGATTCAAGCAAGGGTTTTGCCTTGACAATGATGACCATGATAGACAGCATTGAGCAGAATTTAACATATTTATTTAATTCGAATTATTCATTTCAGTATGAATTGTCCACTCACAATCATAATCACACTCATTCTCATGCTCCCTCACTTATGATGTCAGTCCAATAATGGATGCCAATGCTTGTTCATAGGTTGCCAGCCTTGTCTTAGATAGAACAGGCTAACCTAACATCCCACTTCTCTCATCACGTGTCCATACCATTCAAAAAACGAAATGCATGATTTGGTGCACACCGGCCAAACTTCGGCCCAGAAAAAACTCTAGGGCTAACAGACCTAAAGACTCCAAGCGACTGCTTGCACTCTAACCCAGCCTTTGCCCTATCAGGTTAGCGCAGTCTGCTCACAAGGCACAACGAGCCCTCAAGCGGTCCTTGGATTTTTCGCCCGTCAATCACTATCGCGACCACTTGCACCCAACATTCGAGGGACGACTAACCCCAGCAGCACAGCAAAACAACAAATCTTCGCCGACCGGTTTGAGGATTTGAGCTGCCCTTCTTTCCTTTTCTTTTAATTCCCCCCACCAGAAAAGAACGGTTACGATGTCGAGCTTCGAGCAAGTTGTGAGTGCCACCGACTGAAACACAATTCAATATTGAATTGTGCCATGAGGCAAAGCAAAGCAAGACGACGAGTTGTGAGAGGGCAGCTGGGAGACAGGCGCTGGCCTTTTATGGGATTGAGGATGCTTTGGGATCTCTGCATTCAGCGCCTACGGTTGCTGTGAATGCTACTCGTCGCTTGCTTTGCTTCACATGGCAATGAATATTGGTCTTGAAGATACATTTCGCTGACCGATGTGTGCGTCTACAGGTTGTCATCGATGGCAAGGGCCACCTCCTTGGCCGACTCGCCTCCATTGTCGCCAAGCAGCTCCTTAGCGGTCAGAAGATCGTTATCGTCCGCTGCGAGGCTCTCAACATCTCTGGAGAGTTCTTCCGTGCGAAGCGTATGTCTACCCCACGATAACCACTCCGATATGTGGCCGAGCATCTTCAACACCATAACGATGCCTATTGAAAGAACAACAAGCTGACCGTACAAACAGTCAAGTACCACGCCCACCTCCGAAAGATTACCCGATACAACCCCACCCGCGGTGGTGAGTCGAAACCGCTTCTCCCGGCTTGATCACAGTCATTGACTCGATACAGGTCCCTTCCACTTCCGCGCTCCTTCCCGAATCTTCTACAAGGCTGTCCGTGGCATGATCCCCCACAAGACTGCCCGTGGTGCTGCTGCTCTCGAGCGCCTTAAGGTCTTCGAGGGTGTCCCCCCTCCCTACGACAAGACCAAGAAGGTCGTCGTTCCCCAGGCTCTCCGCGTTCTCCGACTCCAGCCCGGCCGCAAGTTCTGCACTGTCGGTCGTCTGTCCCACGAGGTTGGCTGGAAGTACCAGGATGTCGTTGCTCGGTATGTTTCCATGGGATTATGATGTGAATACGGGCATGCATGACTAACTCTACTTCAGATTGGAGGAGCGAAGAAAGGCCAAGGGTGCTGCCTACTACGAGCGCAAGAAGATTGCTGCCCGACAACTGGCTGATGCCAAGAAGAACGCTGCTGTCAAGGAGGAGACCTCAAAGGCCCTTGCCAACTTCGGCTACTAAGCTGGCCATATCCCCCGACCTAGGTTCTTGCCGGTCTAGGTAATACTTGGCAACGTCTATCATTTCTCGTGCGTTTCATTAGATTGGCGCGGCGGTTCAACAAAGGGATTTACTTGATTTGCTGAGTGATGGCAAGGGTGGCTCGAAGAGTAGATGTCGATTCCCCCCAAAAAGAATGTTCTAAATGAAAAAGTCCCCCTCGAAAGTCGAGCCCCAAATGCACTGCCCATTGAGAAGGAATTTTAAAGCACAAGAGACCGACAATCAACAAACAAACATGATGATGACCGAGACTTGAGTGTGGAAAGCTCTTTCAACCTTGGGTCTGTGATGGTGAGGCTTGATGAATTGGGAAGGGATATTTCATTATAAGGGCGTTTTATGGGTAAAGGACATTGATGTCTCTGTCGTTGATCATCCAAGGACGCCAGAGTTCGGCAGACGGGTTTTATGAGTGATGGCGATGGGAGGTGATCTTGTTACGCTTCCCGGACCGGGACAGGGTCTCGCATTTTGCACAATAGGAGTAGAAAAGGAAAGGCTCTTGTTTGATCAATTATGTCTACATGTGATATGTTGACGTCAGTGTAATGTGACTTGTGTGTGTGAATCTGATAAGGAATGAGATGTCCACTGAATAGAAAGCCACCTAAATCCTGCCTTGATATCATGTTCTGAGGTCTCATCATCTAAATGCCTGTTCTTGTTGATCATATGCTGCCTTGATGGTCAAATGCCTTTACATATTACAATATTGCTTACCTTGTGGTTTCTGGTTATGAGTTTACTCTGTATCGGCGAGTGAATAGTCTTTCATTAGTCAATATTCGGCGTTGAATTGATTGATAGAGTGGCCTTATGCATATCACATGTACACAGATCGAGGTTGAATTGAACGTTTTCCAAAAGACCTGTATGGCAATTTTTCTTTCTCAGAAAAGCCCCTACATCTAAGAGTTCTCATATATAATATTTCAAGCTCTCGAGACTCATGAGGATAGGTATCCAGTTCGAGTGATGTGTAGGGTATGGTGGTTGCTCTGAGGGGCGTCATGTGCTGATAAGATAAGCTTTTTGTGAGGTGTCCTGAACAGCAACCCAGTCCATACACCCAAAGGTATACAAACTTCCACACTCCAGCTCACGCCCTCTCAACCAGTCGCTCTTTTACCACATTCCCACGAAAGAAGAGGAAACCTGAGGAGACTTCAACGACTAAAGCAAACAAAAAAAACACTACATCTGTCACAATGTCGGACCTCGACCATTTCGACCTTCTCCCCCTCCAGATGGACCCTCAGTCCAAAGCCATCAGCTCTCAGACACCATCTCGTTCACTCAACGCTGAACTCGAACTCCTCAACGCCCTCCACCGCTCTCTCCTCAACGTCGAATCCCCCACAGGCGCACCCCCTCCTCCTGTCCCCGTCAACCCCAAGCGCACTGCCAACGTAACCAAGCTGCGCGACTCCGGTAACAACGAGTACCGCAAGGGCAAATTCCCCGAGGCCATCAAGTTCTACACACTCGGCGTGCAGATGGCCATGCAGCGACCCATGTGGGAGCCTGCTGCGTTGGTACGAGAGGAGGTCAGTGGATTGTTGGCCAACAGAGCGCAGGCGCACATGGCTATGCAGAACTGGGCGGAGGGCGCTGTGGATGCACATGCAAGTGTTGAGGCGCGCTGGGTAGGAAATGCAAAGGCTTGGTGGAGAAGGGGAAGATGCTTAGCTGAGATGGGAAGACTGGAGGAGGCGAGGGATTGGGTGCGAAGAGGATTGGAAGTTGAGGGTGAAGAGGGAGAGTTGGTGCAGTTGCTGAAGGAAATCGAGGAGAAGCTTGAGAAGCAAGAGGCATGATCAATCCCATTGATTGTGTACGAGGTTGAGATATGCCTTGAGAGAGGGAGTGAGACGGATCTGACAATTGACCCGAGACATGAGCTGAATGCAAGATTATGAGGCCAGCGCGGGGAATGGTCTCAGTTAGAGATGTCACGATTACTGGCATATGGAATGTTTTTTACCTTGTGGGCATGTTTATTTGTTAATGGCCGTTGCCAGGAGTTTTGTTAATATCAATGCAACACAATTTATGGTTCAAGACAAGTTCCTGTCACCGCTTCTGTTCGTCTGTGTCACTTGTTCGTTCCTTTCACCATAGAAGATAGATAAGTAATGAGTTTGCGACTCTTTGTCGGCATTTACTATAGCTCGTTTGCAAAACATGCCGTCACCGAATGCATCCATATAGTTTATTCATACACTCCCAATTCCTCCGCCCTGTACTCGCTGCGCCTGGGAACGACTTAAGGAAATGCGAAACAGCCCCCCTTTATCCGTAACTAATGATGACTTTCCTCCATGCGTTGCTTGCGTGCCATTCCTGCGTATCTTTGACCACTTTAATCCATCGCAATATACCATTAGAGTGAACAAAGAACAAATAAAGAAAACAAGGAATAAAAAAAATTGAAGAAAATGAAGTCCACAAGAGCTAAACTGATCGTGTCCAGATTCTTTCGCATGCATTTATTTATATTCGTGAAAAGTAAAACGATCCTTTGGTGGGTTTGCGAGTATAATCAGGGGGATGAGGCTGAATTGAGGCCCAGGTCGGTATTTCCATCCAATTTCCCCCTGAAGTTGAAGTTGGCGCGCGGTCGGTGCTTTCATTCCAAAGTGATAGATGATAGACAAAGCGCTGGTGAGGAGGCAATAAAGACCAGAAAAACAAGGTGTTTTTATATCGATGAGTAGTAAAAAGAAAAAGAAGAATTCTTGAGAGTTTGCGTGGGGTATCTTATTCGCAAGATATTTGCTTTGTTTGTTGGTGTTTTTGGTGTGTGTTTCTTCTTTTTATCTTGATCTACTCCTTTTCGCTGAGCTTCTCGTTGAGGATGACGCTCTGACCGCGAGGTCGCATAACAGCATCCTGGCCACTCATTCTTCGATCGAGAGCGCGCTCAAGTTTAGCACCGAGGGCGAGCTTGCTCATGTTGTCTGTCTTCTCGTCGGTGAGGGTGACGCGCTGGGAAGAGAGGGCTTTGTTCTCCATGCGGTCGAGGCCAGTAGCGATGTCGCGGATCTCGGCATGAGCAGAGTCGGTTGTTCCGACGGTGGGAGACAGTGAAGGAGCCATGCTATAGGTGCTGAAGCGGACGGAGCCACGGTTCTTGGAGGAGTCAGTGGGTTGATCCTTTTCTTTGGGGGTTTCACGATTGGGTAGTGTGTGGGCTTGAGAGGAGGTCCAGGGCTTGGCCATGATGAAGATAATGAAGGTTCAAGTAGTTTGAAAGAAAAAAAGAAGAAAAAGACAAGAAAAAGAGTAAAAGAGGGTTGGGAGAGTTGACAGGGGAATGTATCAAGGTGGAAGTGATAGGCGATGAGGACAAAGAAGGATGACGAGCAAGGTAGTATGGGCTGAACCAAGCGGCCGGAGAGGCAAAAATACCTAGTAACCAGCAGTCACATATGACAGGCCAAGAGGTAGAGTGACAGACAGAGAGGATCATTCTTTTTCAATGGCTTCGGGCTCTGGTGATCCATCCCGTCCCAGTCCCATCAGTGATCACTCAAAGTGGGCAGACACCATACTAGAGGCGGAACTAGACGGGACAAGTGTGGAAAGCCTTGAGCAGGGGGGTCCAGGGCAAACGGATGGGACATAGAGTGAGAGAGAGCGAGAGAGAGAGAGAGACATAGAAAGAGAAGATCCGAGCGGGCACAACATACCGAAGGGGCCATGATGGGCCGGGAAGAGTCCAAAGAAGCAGGCATGGTTATGGTTATGGTGGGTGAGGAAGAGGAGGAGGTTGCGGGTCGTACTATAGGCGACGATTTATGAAACACGAGTAAAGAGGGGATGAAGTTTCGAAGAGAGTGAGAGAGACAGAGAGGAGAAAGAGACGAAGAGAGAGAAAGGAAGAAAGTGGGCTAGGTTTGGCTGTGACCAAAGACGTAACTAATAGTTGAGAGTTATATCTAAGTAATTTAAATGAATTACTTTGGGCCGGTTTGTTGTCGATTATTTTAGCGCTCGTTCGTCTGTCTCTCTTTTCTTTTGATTGACTCCTAGACTTCTCTCTGGTGGTCAAAGCGACGGATGAATAAAATGGAGAAAAGAAAAAAACGAAACAGCGATTGATTATGAAAGGATAATCAAGATGGAGAATTTCTACTACAAGAAGAGAGGAGGGGGAAAAAACGAGAGAAAAAAAAGGGCAAGGGGGAGAAGAGAGGAGATTTGGAGATTAAAGAGGCACAGGCACACACACAGGTCAGGTCCAGGCACAAAGTCTCAGTGGCTGCCACTGGGCTGTTCTTGGTTTACTGGGTTACGGGCAGTCTAAAGGGCAGTGCAGGGATGTGGTACTCAGGCACTTAGGAACGAACGCTAAAAGTTAAGGGGACGGGACTCACTCGAGAGTGGTGGTGGCTCGCAAGGTCGGCCTAGACTGGACTGAAGGACAAAAGACAGAAGATGTCAAAATGGGATGATACATACGAAAAGATGATCAATTACTATCTACAGAGTACTACGTTTCAAAACATTCAAGTATCAGGCCATGATACCCCCCTGATAAATGGAGTCGAATACCGCCCTAGGTACCCCAGGCTTTTGCCCCTCCACCTGAAATCGAGCCCTGTCTTGTAACTCGTGGCCATCAGGGATAATCAAGATAAACACCAAAGGATACTGTTGAGTTGTATGTATCATTATAACTGGAATGCTACTGTACAGTATAACCAGATGCATCACTTACAAGTTACGCCCACTCGCGTGGCATCCACGCGATGGGATTGGATCATGATGACGAGTGACACTTTGTCGATCATGGTTATCACACGTGGTTTGAGGAGGGTGGTATTGGTATTTCCAGATATGATATCCTACCTATTGCGGTCATATGAATTCTAGACAAGCTGACTGCATCTCGTATCAACAATCAGAGTTTATATCACATGCCCTCAGTCACAGTCAGTCACAGTCAGTCACAGTCAGTCACAGTCACAGTCACAGTTATACTCACATCTCTTACACCGGTTTGAAGCTTGTCGGTTCGAGATCCGAAGATGGATTCAATTTAAACATTTTTGATCCAGATTCTTTCAATCTCGGGGTTTGAGGCGTCGTCGGAGTTTCCGTTGACTAAGTGGCACTACAGCTCACTAAGTTTTGTTGATCAATTGATTGATGTGGCGCTTACTACTGCATGCATCATTATATTACTTCTTTCTTAGATATTAATCAATCAATGTCTTTTAAATATGTGGTAATTGGTTTATTATGATCATCACAACTCACCAAGAACTATAACAAGAAACAACCTTTCCTATAATACCAAGTATTCCGACTTACATCAATTTATTGTCAGGCCTCAAATACTTTGCTCCGTATCTTGTACCATTTCTCTCTCTAGCGTATCACGCCGTCGACTCACGTTTCAGCCCAAACACAACTTGCAGATCATCATAAACCCTTGTCCGAGCTTCATCTGGTCTGGAGTCAAGACAATGATAAACGCACCGGCTTGGACGGATCCTGCCAGTAGCTATCTGCCAGCTGCCTGTAACTTGATCCTTTCACACGTGGCCTTCCGAAGCGGTCCTTTTGACAAGACCTGATAGCTTGCCTCGCTTGGACGCATCTCGGGCCGCAGGGTGGACTGATTCAGGTATGGCAGCGGCTTGGCTTGAAGTTTATTCAACTGGTGTGAGCGGAGCATAACCACACAATAACATGACATGAGAACAAAGGAATGAATGAATTCCCACAAGCAAGATGACATGAACAAACGAATTGTTGTAATAAAAGAGTGATAACCAAAGTCTATAATATAAACAAATGCCGAGACTGAAACACGGCTACTCTGTTAAAACAACGCTCAGCTGGTACTGACGATTATAAACAATTAACCACCGACAGATAAACATACACTCATCATCATCGTCGTCATCATCAAAGTAAACAAGAGACCTCCCTATCGCTTACTCTTGTGCCCTTTCTTGCTTGACTTGGTCTTGCTCGAAGTATACTCCATCCCAAGCTTATATCCCGAACTTCCGGAACTCGACTTTGACGTCGATGGCGAAGGCGTCGACGACTCTTCCTCCGACACAGGAAGTGAAAAGGCTGACCCGCGACGATGAGACTTGGTGGCGCTGCTGTACCCGAACTTGCGCGACGCTGAGCCCTTGCGTATCTCAGAAAAGGTCATCTCAGGCGAAGCATCACGGCTTGAGCCTGATCGTGTTAGTCTTTCTCCGATATCATCAAGTGATGAAGTGAAGGTCTTACCATATCGGATGCACTTGCTACAACATCCATGATCACACGTCGGTTCTACCTCGACGGACAAGGTCTCAGGGTTCATCCTCGGTCTGCTCAAGGGCATGGTGCACCACCCTTGAGTGTTTGGACCCTGTTGGCATTCGCAGCATGTCCAGCTTCCGCCTTTGCTCTTGAACTGACAGTTCTGGAGAGGACAGTCGGACGTTGTGGGTTGGGCTGCTGCGAACGATATGTTGCTGCACGGCGTCTCATAACCCGTCTCGAGATCGATGAGCGCCGACGGGCAGTAGTGCCAGTTGATGGATGTGTGAGCGCAGGGATGGTGTCGAGGATGGCCGTGACACATTGTGACTGTCTTTGATATTAAAGACAAACAGCTTTGTTAGTCAAGATTCCCTCAGATTTGGACAGCTTCATCTTGGCTATTTATACATGGACCAACTAAACCAAGCTAAACTACAGATTAGGCAGATCGACCTTAATCGAAGCGCAGTCCTAGTTTCTCCCCCTTAGCGAAGCAATTCTCATATTTAGAGACAGACCCTAAAAGATGCATATTTGGATACTGTCCACGCAATTTACAAGCTCTGAATGAGGCGCCTGCACCACCACAGCCAACGATCGTGTCCTCGAAAAGCTGCATCATCGGGGGTGTCGCGTTGCATGTCTTCCCAAGTCTCCGATGAGGCAGAAAATGAGATTTTCTGGTTCAATGTCTCGGAATGTGATCTGATGGGTCCTGTACGACGGTGCTGAAGGGATTTACAGGACGCCACAAGATGATGCGTGGGCTTTAGTGTGGTGGTACAAGATGGAGATTGTGAGATCTTTGGTATTGAGATGTGATGAACCCAGCAATCTGGTTTAATGATTACTGAACAGGTGTGAGTGAAAGTGACGATTCTATTTGGTGTAAACAAACCATACAAGTGCACTCAAAAGAGCTGGAGGCAAGGGATGAGGTTTATATGGAATGGGAACACCTTGAAACACTTTGACTGACTACTCATTCCACAAGGGAACACATTCACGCCTACAACCAAAAGGCACCGGATCTTGTGTGTCCTCCAGCGCGATCGAAACATCCCACTTGTGACTGTTTCAATCTCGATTTAGACTCCCTGATCGTCTAATGCAGGTTGACGGGATCTGGTGGAACCAAACATGCCAGCCTCGGGAGGACTACAAGATAAGCCAATGGACATAGGAGAACTCTCCGGTTTGATTCGGACATGGACAGACTGAACTAGGATGATGCTTGTAAAGCTATGTTGGCTAAGTCAAGTAATGCTGTGATGTGAATATGACAGGAGGAGTCTCACTCAGTTTGGAAGTATGAGAGAGTGTTGATCTTGAGAGCTACCTATTCTGCTAGCTTCTAACGACGGTCCAAAAAAGAAAGACAATACACAGACGACTCAAGCATCAAGATCGTCAAAGGGTATCTAATCCATATCCTCTATCCGCATCGCATACCATCTTAGGAGAAGTAATCCCTCGACGCAATACACGACTTGCAGCAAATATGCTCGCATCGATACGTTCCACCCTCACCGATCATGACACAACTGCAACGCCCACCAACATTCCATGTCTTTCCACACCAGCAGCAATCCCAGGCCTGGTTCTTGGCCTCAAAGGGACAATCTGCAAGTGGACACTTGGGAAGCGTGTAGCCCGACGGCGGAGGGTATGGGATGGATTGTTTGGTCGTGTTGTTGCAGGGGCGGCGATGGGAGAGACCGACTGGACAGTATCTTATGTGCGTTGAGACATGCTCGCATGCGAGGCGGAAAGTGATTTGTTGGCACATGATGTTTGCTGTACGAGATGGGTGTCGACTCGGTAGTGGTTTTTGACTCAGTGATGGTGATCTTCGACATATGACTGCTGGCACTGCATTTCATGATGACATCTAATCACCTCATGCAGAAACTTCAAGATGTATGAGATTTATGTATCCCAATATCACCACCCATTCCGATCTATCTCAACCGGCTCTCCTTACCCTTCACCAGAATACCACCAACGCAACTCCAACCGCGATAGAACCCGAGGGCGGACATGGCTGCAAAATCTTCAAGGAAGCATGAGCACTGGTGCCAAGGGGCGGACGGAGTTAGGAACTCGGAAGTATACGACGCTGGCTTGGCTTGTAGTATAGCTGACCAAGATGATTCCACCATCACCCAGTTTGTGATATATCGTAGGAGCGAGTATGATCACCCTGATCATGGCATGGCAGATTGACGTCGGAACGTACCGTACCTACTGTGAAACAGTTCAGTCGGTTATTCATACTCAGGCTCAAAGTGTAACCGGAGCCTCGTTGGCCCCATGATTGCTTCTGCAGGAGTTGAGAATGGCTCGCTGGATACCAAGATTGGAAACTTGGCGATCAAATCTGGATATAGTCAGCAAACCACCAACAATAATAGCGATAATAATAGACTTGCCGGAATGGAAACGCCATGAGGTGTAGCCTGCATAAGCTCGCTCTTGTGGCCGCTCAACTTACACCTGCAGACTTACACAACGTCGGACTATATGCAGCTAAGACATTAGCTGCAACTCAAATCGCACTCAGACCCCGACATTCTTCGGCCTCAAAGTCTCAGATCCAACCCTTTCTTTCACGTATTGTCCTCTCTGCAGTTCTCGCATATCTGATGCGTGCAGTACATCCTTGCATCTGCAGATCGCACATTGAAACACTGATGACTCGAGTTTCTACGCCTTCCGCACGTGCAACATTGCCATTGACCGTTCAGATCGGCGAGTCGACATGCTCCGGAGCGACAGCCTGGGTCGATTAGGCACTGGCTCACGGTACATGGATTTCTGAGGTCCCCATCGGGTGAACTGGTCGATACGCTGCCGCAGGGTGAGAGAGGCTGGCTGGTGACGGGGTCGTAACGAGCAGCTGCGCAAAAGGAATACCAGAACGAGATTGTTGTCTGACGGGAACAAGGAGGGACGTGGTGGTAGTGGAGGTAGTGGGCGATGCACATTGCTGTGGTACAGATGTATGTCTCGGGAGGGTGCTTCAGCTGATATGATACGATCGAGTAGAGAGATCTAGCTGCGTAATCGGAATTGAGAGAGTGGTGTCGTTCGTAGAGTATAAGCGAGGTGACGTTATTTCGTGGAGTAGGATCGATCAGAGTGGACTTGATCAAGGAGGTAGCTGACTGATATCGTTGCGGATGTCGATAGCTATTGGTCTAGACTGAGAGAACATGCAGACTAAGTAGAGATGTATGTGACTAGTAATGTTGAAAGCAGATAGACTAAAGTAGTGGGTGGGACAGCCGTTGAAGAAGACGTTAGAGAAGATGAAGTTTATATATAAGGGGTGCCGAATATAAGTAAACGTTATCAGCCAGCATGTGAGAACTGTGGTCTGACAGACGGACGAATCAACTACAACACATCCCCTAGACAGATTTAAACCCCAAACTCAGTCAAGAGACGAGAGCGAGGGCCTCTTTATGCTTCCTCAATCGTATCACCGATCCTGGCTGACTGCAGGGTTCCGACCTAGCCATGGTGGCCGCTTATACCACGAAGAATCCATAGGGCTGAAGACCCAGAGACAAAGTGAAGCACTGACCAACAATAACCAAAGCTTAGACTTTCCCGTGAATGGTGGAACATTGACTTTCAATAGTTCATGGTGCGACGAATCTGTTTGTAAAGAACTATAAGCGAATACAGTAGGCGAACTACTGCACCTAGTAGACCGGGCGTTGAAGGAGGTCGGATCAAGTTTCCTGAATTAGGAGTGATCACCTGGGAGGGAAGATATCTCTACCCAACCAACTTGATGCCCAAGTGAGTGAGTGAGTGAGTGACACGAAAAGCCTCGGGTTCACATACCTCATGGGTTTCTCGTGGCATTGGCATGGGATGGGCATTGACTAAGTTATGGGATAGGATGGGATCATTTGCTCCTACGACTTTTGGTAGTAGTATGGAGTTCATGCTCGGCGTTTATTCATGCAGGCGATGTAACTATATTCCGCGGAAAAACAGGATTAAACCCCATTGAACTAAGCGCTTAGCCTGTAGTTATAACTTATTCTGGATCTAGTCTCCAGAGGCTCTGCGACCAGGCTTGATAAGGTCTTACTAAAACATGGCATTCTCATGGGCGATGCGACCTAGTGTTCCACGGTGTTGCCATGTCCGTGTTAGTCGGACTCCAGCTGCCAGCATGCTGACAGTAATTTTTTTTAATGGATCATCGCGGATCCCCCGCCGAACGGAAGACCCAATCACCAAGAGATTGGAGTATCGGCTATGGGGAGCTAATGTTGGTTTGGTTTTTTCGAGGTCGGGTAACGGGGCTAGAATCAAATCATCTTGGTTAATACAGTGCTTCGCAGTAGGCGCGCATTAGTCGCGGATGTACGGCTTGAGTGGAGAATATATTTCCGAATATACTTGTAC
This sequence comes from Fusarium anguioides, assembly GCA_012977745.1. NCBI lineage: Eukaryota > Fungi > Ascomycota > Sordariomycetes > Hypocreales > Nectriaceae > Fusarium > Fusarium anguioides. The sequence continues at coordinate 114,410 of JAALXK010000194.1, read as the reverse complement.
AAGAGAATTGGAAAAAAAGGAAAAGCTGGAAATATTGACAAAGTAAGTCGGTGAGCTTACCGAGTAGAAAGGAACAGAACTGGAGTTGTAGATGTAACGGTCTATTATTAGAGCCTAGGTCTTTATGATGGAGTAGCACCACGAGAACGAACGGGTCCGGATAACTGACCCTCAAAGGGTTGTCATTGTTAGTATGGGGTGACCCAGAGCTGAGTTGAGCTGAAGAACAGCCTCCTACAGCTGAAGGTCTTCATCATCATCATTGTCCAACCTAGACTTGCAGATGTTCGATGGTCGGATGACCTTGTGCGTGAAGGCCCATTATGAACCACTGGACTATCTCCTCAACAGTTCGGGAATGCTAAAGAAGTGACCTGCCGTATGGATCACAAGCGGCCAATGTGTCATCCCTACCGCTAGTTGTAAACTCACTGACCCAACACCGAAGCACCCCACGTATTACCATAGCGTATGGTCCTAAAAGACCGAGTCTCTTCTCAATGGATAATTGAAGAATTGCAGTCGTCATTGTATACGCCACGGGAAGTGATGGCTTACACGAAGTGACGAATTCCCCTGTAAGCCACCCTGGAATCTCCAAACACGACCCTGGATCCGAAGATCATGGAAGATCTTTCTGCCTGACTGTATATTAATAAGGGGAAAGTGCCCAAATATCCTTATCTGTATACATCCACTGATTCTGAAACGATATTGACAACTTTTGCACGTCAGAGTTAGACAATCCTCGCAGCACGGCACGGCCCTCTTTCTCGAATTGGCTATTCGTTACTAAACTTTGACCCTCGCGGAAGCATGTATCCGTCATCATAGGGTAGCGAGTATTGCCCAATGTCGTCCTGAGTAGCAAGCTGCGAAGGGACACTGGTGTGAGGATGTTCCTTGTGCACTCATCTGTATCTCGCACACTACGAGAGCTATCACCTTTTGGGAAGCTGAAATAGCTCTCTTGCGAAAAAAGAAGACACGTAGTGATTTCGAAGATCGATGGACGCCTTGATTAAGGTTCCTCGCCAAGACAAAGGCATGTCTGCTTGGTCACCAGTGACCAGAGTCCTCAACATGACCAATGATTCGCTCTTGAGCACCAGAAGCTTGGCAAGCTAGGAATAGAGAAATACTTTGTCACGATAAACATCCTCTACGGCTATCCCGAAGAATTTCTTCAAAGACCACTTCAATTATAAGTGGAGGGCAAGATCCTCAGGCACTCGCAGCGAGATGAATCAGGAGTGCGGACATACTATCACCTTGCCGAAAACCATTGCAAGACGATACAATGCTATTGGGAAAGGTGGGAGATGGCCTATCTGCTCTCCGGAGACTGTTTCCACGACCTCGCTGGGAGACTGCATTCATCCATTCAAGCATCGCATCCAACTGCACCTTCATATTGCTGCGGATTGGACAGAGAGGCGGATGTCCGATTTTTCGAAAGAAGCCACTATGTCGTTCAAGAAACTAACTGCGGTACGGCAGCACCGAGAGCTTAGCGCAAGAATCTACATGCTATACCCATGTCATGGTGATCCGCCGTCAAGGACATCAACGGCTCGTTCGGTCAATTTGACGGCATCGCACGAGATACTGCAGCTCCTTCGGAAAAATTGAGTAATAAGCGCGCGTCGATTATCGAGAACCGCTCGCTACGAAGTCTGAGCAGACATCGCGAACACAGCGTCAGCACCTCGGGGACCAGTTATGTTAACAGTTCCGGCACACGTAATAATTTTCCTTCAATATCTGTAGAAACAGGACATGATTTGTTCCCAGAGATAACTTGGGATCAGCCTTAATGATTTGGCCCATTCAGAAGATTGACTCTGTTAGCGCTGATAGAACGACCTCACGTCAGCCAGCGATATATCACGACGGGTGGTCAGAATAAGAAATGTTCATATAAGAGATTGATACCAGAAGCTATGCTTCATCTTTTGATTCTCAACTCATATCGCAATGGCGTTTCGACATTTTGGAAACCTCCCGTTGGAGCTTCAGATGAAGATATGGCAGACTTATACGCACCCTGGACCAGCCATGCACATCTTTGACGTTTGTTTTCCCTCATGGAAGGGTGACGAACGTGCTGAACGAGCATTTGAGACACATAGAAAGGATAAAACAGGAGAGACCAAGTTCAACAAGTATAAAAAGATGGTGTTTCTTGATCGTCTCGAAAATATCCAATCGAAACCCATGTTCGATCCAAGTGTATATCACGCAACGGCAACCTCGCGGTTGATTAGTCGTCTTGCGGAGCAGACTGTGAGAGAGACGGAGACTAGACAAACTATGAACGAGATATATCTTCCAGGTCGAGGAAAAAGAATTTCGGTCCCTGCGTCTGACGTTCTCATGCTTCGCTTTCGAGAGGAGCCCTCGGATCATGCCGATCTAGCAACCGAAACACTCCTCGTTCCACCGCCAATCAAAGACATCCTCGAGAACCAATGGTCACCGGAAATAGCATCAGCCTTACAGGGCGCGAAAAAGATCGCGATTGACGTATCCGAGACGTGGGCTACAGGGTTGTATGGGGAACTAGGCCTTGAAGAGGTTGCATTCTTCGCATGCACGATCCAGAAGGATCTCGAGGTGTTATATCTCGTAGATAATTGTACTGGGAGATGCAAGCAGTGCGGCAAGGAAAAAGTCAAGATGAGCGATATGAGAAGGCGTGATGATCTATGGAAGGGTCTACGAACAAAAAACACAGATGATCAAGAGAGACCTGGAGATATCGTGAACGCAGTATCGAGACGTTATGTCGAGGCGCGAAACCTTTCAGTATTAGGATGGGAGGATGAACACCCTTCATACATTTTCGCATGTCTAATCGACGCTGCGATTAAGAGTCAACAAGAAGGCGAGGACAGAGGAAAGTTTCAAGGCGTCAGAGTCTTGGTAGTCGAAGACGAGTGAGTGATCACGGAGGGACAGGAATTGGATAATGGCTTGATGATGCTAAAGAAACCGCCCGCTCGACTTTTGCCGGGATATACCATAACGCCGTACATGTTCTACCACTTATATGCATTTAAAACCTGTCTTGTTAGTTGTGTTTTCAGACTTGGATTGTGATTGCTTACCTTATTTCATATGATCCTGCTCTCGTCATGTATCGCACCCACTTGACGCTGGAATAATTACTCTTCTCAAATACCTTGAGATAACGGACCAATAGTCCTGAGCTTGTAAACATAAGCAAGCTAAAGTTCATGCTCAGTGGTGGTCGACTCCATGCCCGCTGGTTCGTCATGCTTGTAAGGATGGCCTCGGCGCTGAGGACATACTCGCTCTGACCTGTGAAGCGACCAATCTTCCACACAATGTTGTTCTCGCTGGGCTCGTACTTGGCCTTGCCCTGCGTGCAGCGCTCGGTGATCTTTGCAGTGTTGAGAGGCGTGGGGATTTTGACGACAACATTGGTAGCGAATAGCTTGGAGCCAAAGTTGGCCTTCACACCGATACTGTATTCCACCTTTGATCGACCGACTTCGTTGACGATGGCGTGTACTTTGAAGGGGAGGTTGACGTTCTCGGTGGCACGGTATCGCATAAGCTCGAATTCACCATCAGGGGGAACAAAGCTAATAATTCGATCGGCGTCGAATTTGCCGAGCTTAACACACTGATGGAATTGACAGTCCTCGAGGGTGACACTTCCAGCCGCTGCCTTTGTCGCCTTTGTACCCATCTTATTTCCGCTCGGAAGGCTCAGGAGACCATCGTTGTCGAGAAGGAGACGATCGTTAAGGCCAAATTTGCATTCAGGAGTGCCGGATAGGTAAGCGCGCATAATAATTTGGCCTGTAACGTCTGCACGAAGGACAGCACCGGTAGCAGACATGAGAAGGTTGACGTCCTCGATCACGTCGACGAAAGCTTCGTTCTTACGGTACTTTACGTCTGCTTTGCGCCAGGAGAGGGCTCCAGTGGCTTGCATCGTGATCTTGGATGTATCTTCGCGGCGAGATTCGGACTTGACACCCTCGGTGGTGATGTACATCTTGAGGGTATCGGTCTCTGTGTTTTGAGGGTAACCGAAGTCGATGATTTCTGCAGGATGTCAGGAGAGTTAATGACTCCCAAAGTGGAATGGCATACCGTCTAGGAGCTCGTAAACCAGGACAAAGTTATTCTTGACAGCCTCCTCATCAAACTTGCCAAAGTAACCCTTTCCAAGCTGAATCAGCCTGTAGAGGAACTCAAAGACAAGAGCCGCATTTGCGTTACTCTTTGTGATAGCGACCAGGTAGATATTCTCGTGCTTGACATGGCTAAAGGTGGTACTTCCGAGAGTAAGAATTGGTGATCGAACCTGGGCGTTGGAGATGACCTGGATGCGAAAGACGTCTGCGAGACGAGGACGACAGTCGTTTCGGAAGGCGCGGAAGATGAGGTTCTCGCCCTTTTGATTGAATACCAGGACTCCTGACAACATTGTCGCGATTTGACGGTGAATCGATCGATTGGTGGTTGATGAAAGTCAATTTAGAGCGCCATGGGAATCTTAAAGATAGGAGGTGCTGCGCTGTGCCTGTAGTGGGGGATTCTGCCGGGGAAGCTTGAAGGCGGTGAACGACTCAGTCGTGGAGATTGCTAAGCCGCCATGTCTAGTCTATTACCTTTAGGTCAGTGTCAGTTGCCGATCTGGGGATTGATGGTTCTTTAATATATTTCTACAGAGTATCAGTTTAGTTAATACTCACTATTTGCTGGTATTTGGCCTGGCACTGCTATACATTGCTACTGTTTAATCGATTGATGTCGTTTGCGACGTGAACCCACTGAAACTACTGACAGCAACTCCAAAGCATCTGTATCTATAATAGTTTAATTCTTGTTGCCACTGACTTATTAAAAGTTCTTTTAACTTTACATCTTGAATAGAGTCTTTTCTTTTGCTTGCTCCTTGTTGTACCTTGAACCTTGTCAAGAGTGGACTCTTGGCATCGTCAATGTACATGCCTGTACTAACTTCGCGTCAGCAGCGCTGCGCCGCCAATCACTTTCATCTCACCTTTACTGTTCAATATGATCGCATCTCACCTAATATCTACATAATCCTCTTAACAGTAATTCTCGAAATGTCATCACCACCTGAATTCCCCCAATCCTTCGTCCGACCATGGAAGGATCTTCTTCAATCGAGACGCGACGAGCAACAAGATGACTTCCCTTGTTACTACGTCAACAACCTCGACTCTCTCATCACAACCAGTTCGCCAAAGTCGTTATATGTAGGAACAGGCCATTCTATCTACACGCGCGCTCTTCTACCAGCAATTCTGAGCGCTAAAAAGTCGGTTCAGCTCATCACCTGCTACTGGGCTGCTTCGCCTTCTCTGGACGCTATTCGCCAGACACTGGAACAGCTTGCGACAGCGCGTGTTGAGGCCAACATCAAGACTCGACTGCGAATCACAATCGGCTTCTCATCATTCGGGCTATTCCAGAAGCTATTTCACCCTGCATCCCGAGATGGCTACTTTTACGACCCATCCAAATGGTCCAAGCTGGGTCTTCCTGACCAACAATTGCTACAGAATGCTGGCATTGACCTCACCGTCAAGAGTATCTTCTTTACGCCGCTAAGCGTTATGCATCCCAAGTTTGTTATCGTCGACGGAAAAAGAGCTTGGGTTCCAAGTTGCAACGTCAGCTGGGAGCGATGGTTCGAAGGTTGCGTTGAGGTTGAGGGTGCTATCGTGGATCGACTCTTGGCCTTTTATGATCGCGTCTGGGGCCACGATGATGAGCTTCAACGGACGCCTGACTTGGTGGATGATATGGAGATTCACCAAAACTCGCCGCCTAGACTACAAGCCAACGGTGAATCGGCAACTCAAGCCATCGATTTTCCCGCCAATGGTCCAGTCCCGACCATCTTTCTCCCATCACCACATCATCGCAATCCCAGGTTCTCTTTCTTTCCGTTCCTAGCGCAAACGAACCCGCCCATTACTCCTCTCAATGCAGCACTCCTCACACTATTTTCCAACGCACAGCGACGAATCACCATACTCACTCCCAATGTGACTTCATGGCCTGTCGTTGAGAGCCTGTTGGATGCTCTCGCTCGAGGAGTCGACGTTCAGATCAGAACCAGCAAAGGAATGATGCTTATCGAGCAACTGGTCACATCCGGTACCACAACATCTTGGTGTTTGCGCAAATTTATCCAAAGGTACAACGCACTTCTCAACCAGCCGCGTTCCTCGGATCCTGAGGCACAATCGCCTGCTCCGGGCAAGTTAGAGATCTTTTACTACAAGCAACTCGATGCCAGATGCGACCAAGAAGACGAACCAGTTGTCAGCCACTTCAAGATGACTCTTGTCGATGATGAGTACTTGGTGATGGGTTCAGGAAACATGGACAGAGCAAGTTGGTGGACAAGTCAAGAAATTGGTTTGCTATTCTACGTCCCTGGCTTTCAAGGCCAACACCTCTGGAACGACGTCCTCGAGAAGCGCACAGAAGTTTTGTTTCAATCTGACCACCCCAAGCGATTAATCTGATCACTGCTCCATTGCCTTGATCTTCTCCCAGGCACCGACAAATGTTGAAGGATCATTGGCACCACTAAGGCGGAATCGGTCCTGAAGGACAAAGTCAGGCACACCACTGACGCCAGTATATCGTGCCTCCTCTGCCATTTTATCCACCTCTGGGCCAAGCTCGTCACTCTCAACAATAGCCTTTTGGAACTCGGCCTCAGGGATCCCCGCCTCAATCGCCACGCCTCTCAAGGTGTCATAGCTGGTAATGTCGTCGTTCTTCTCAAAATACGCGGCAAAAAGACCGTCGAGCGCCTTGCTCTCGGCATCTGGACCATGTCTCTTGGCCAATTGCACTAGCCGATGCGAATCTCTCGAGTTTCCAGTCTGTCCGCCAAAGTTGAAGTCGATGCCCAAAGACTCTCCAACACCCTTGAGGTGCTGCTGCATCTTCAACACGCGCTCTCTGCCGAACTTCTCGAAGTAAAACTGCTCCTTCGACCTGCTTGACGCAGGACCTCGGGCCCATTCAGGGGCTAGCTGGAAAGGCTTGTAGCTGATGTCGAATGTGTCGTTTGAGTTGGGGTACTTTTGCTCCCAGAGGCGCTGTGCAGCCTGCAGCTGTCTGCGACCGACATAGCACCAGGGGCAGACGGTGTCGGATGTAACTATAACTTTGAACTTGGTCATATTGATGGTGTGTAAGATGAGATTGATGAATACTACTGTATACGGAATGGTTGGCAATCCTTCCAGACTTATACATGAAGCTATTCGCCTTGTACAACTTTGATCACATCAGCTGCTCACGTAATCAATCCGACGTGCGGAATTTTCGTACCCGCTTTTCTCGGAGTTGGTGGGATACCGAGGCCGGATTGTTGTACAGATTGGGAATATTGGTTGTATTCTGTACATTGTGATACGTGCTTGAAATGGGGCCGGGGCGGAGATTGCAGAATGATATCAATGCCGTACGGCTTTGTCTATATCCGTTTGATCCGCGGATTAACTTTATGGGTGCCACGATGATATACTGGTCGTCGAGTCAAATGGTCTACTTTGCTTGGGAGGTGGATGTTTACGTCGCTGATTGGACTGCCTTGAATAGCTCTCGAACCATGAGTAGGCAATACCAACTATGGTGGCCGTCCCAGAGGTGAGAGCCTAGTCCCATTGCATGGTTAGAAGATGAAATCCAGGTGGAGCTGTACAGTTAAGTTTAGCTGTTCTTAATGCTGCTTGTGTGTGTCACTTGAAATTACACAGTTGGGTGTCAAGGGCAGACTTCATGGACTGTATATACATGGTCAATATGTGGCACTCGATGTTCTGTTTAGGGACTCGATGTAAACTGTTGAACTATATATCACATCTATGACTTTAGGAAGCCGTCATTCAGAATAGCGAACCATTCAATGCGTCTGTGTTCTGCTACCTGGGCAATCAATTACACATAGACAAAACTTACAGCTGGCATGACCAACAGCTGAACGCTGCTCATCGCCACGAAAGCATCACGTTAGACTGCTCTTTGACGTGAGAGTATGAGTCGATAAGCTTCTGGGCCATCCATGACCAGAGTATCTTTCATGCGGACAAGAAATGGAGACTCGACTGGCCCTCCGGCACTCTATCATGGGTTAGTCACCTGCCATATCATACCCGTTTCTTGGTGAAAGTAAGCCTTGCAAATTCCGTCTTCCACGGCCTCTCGAGACGCTACATAAATCATCCTCTTACTCTCATGCAAGTTAAGCCTCGACGAAGGATTACACCTACGGGTACTCCCGCCCAGCATTGAGTTCGAAAGCCAGGAATGATTTCTAAGCGCGCGCCTAACTGACATAAAAGACTATTGGAATGCACAGTCAAATTTCAAACTCTGATTTCCATGCCAAAAGTGATAATGGCCTTACAAGCCATGGCAACAGGTTTGATTTGTTTTGAACCAATATATGAGGAATGTCTTGCTGCTATGACAACCCTTCTCACAAGATATCCTTGGTATGGCCCATGTAAGAGAAAATATGTAAATATTGCTTTCAAGAAGCATCAAGAAGTGTCAAGTAATGTACACTGTTCCAGCATTATTATAGCCCCCACTGGCTGATTTCAGTTCATATAACCAATGCCCTCAAATTATACCAGACACCTAGTTCTTGTAGACAGTGCCATCCTTAGGCAGCTTTCCAGTAGCCAAGAACCTATCCATGGCCTTACTGGTATCACCCTGGAGATAGTGACTGGTATGTCCAGGTCCATTCCTCGTAATACTCACCCGATTCTTCAACTGTTCTCTGACACCCTCAGACCACGCAATGGAAGTCTCGGGATCATACACCGCAGCTGCGAGCAGAATTGTAGGTGCATCATTTATACCCTTATCGAAAGATCCTTGGGGATTCGTCAATGGCGCGGGCCAGCCGATGCATGTACTCTCATAGTAATAAGTCTGCGTAGCTCCTCGTGTTCGAGGAGCAAAAACAACGGCGTTGATGAGCTTTTGTCGTAGATCCACTGATGTCTTGGAATTGTGACGCCACTCTTGGCATCCGATGGCGAGGTAACTGTAAGGAGATCCGCTGGGATCAGTGACAACTTTGGTATCGGGAGTTGCGGTTGACAAAAGAGTGGCGTTTCCCTTGCTGGCTTGGAGAATGGCCTCTCCAAGAGTAAGCCAGTTGGCGGAAAAGGTGATGTTCACGAATGTGAGCATTTCTTGCGCATTGTATCGGATTTCTTCACCCGTGACGTCGGATCGACAGGTTCCGTTGCAGCCTGGCGCTGGGATGGCCTTGGAGTCTGCGCGAGAGAGGGTCTGGTCCCATACGCGGCTGGCATTCTTGCCATGAAGAGCACAGTCTTTGGTGTTATCGCACCATGTGAAGAACTTGTCCAGGACGGTCTCGTATGTGGTGGCTTCTGTCAGAAGGGCTGAGATCTCAGATTGAGAATGGTCCACGTTTGCGTCGAGAGCCATGCGGCCTACGGAGCCAGGGAACAAAGATGCATATGTTGCTCCGAGGAGTGTACCATATGAGAGACCAAGGTAGTTGAATTTGGAATCTCCAAGTGCTTTGCGTACGATTTCATGGTCCTTTGCAACGTGGACAGTGTCGAGGTGGTCAATCAGAGGACCAGTCAATTTGGCGCAACTCTCACCAACACTTTTACTATAGTTGTAAAGAGCATCGTATTCTTCATCCGTAGTGACGAAAGTTTTGACCCGCTTGTTGAAGACCTTGGGATCACATTGAACAGGGCTGCTGACGCCTACACCACGAGGGTCGAGGCCAATGATATCGTATGTATCTCGGAGCTCATCTGAGAAAGAGATCTCTGAGACATACTGTGACCCAGCGACGAGGATCGCGCCAGATGCACCTGGACCTCCAGTGTTGAAGAACAGAACGCCTCGCTTCTCGCCCTTTCCTGTATGGTTCAAACGGGTGAAAACAAGCTCGACGGTATCGTCTCCCTTGGCAGCGGTGGAATTGCCACTTTGATATGCGAGAGGGACATTAATCTTGCCACAATCAACACCTGGAGGGATCATAGAAGGACATTTTCCAAAGGTGATTTTGGGTGTTGAGGATTTAGTTGCAGCGGCGGATGTAAACGGAAGAAGTCCAAAAAGGACGATATTCTTTAAAGAAGCCATCGTGAGAATGGGGATGAGTGTGTGTAGCAATAATTGAGGTGGAGGGCACAGAATAATCTTATATCCCCCCTCTAAGAGCCGGAGTATTTGGAAGTTAATTCGAGCCGTCACATCCGGTTGTCATACTACGTCGTCAGGGTTTCTTAGTGCTGACCGTAACCACCCGCGTCATCGACATTAAGACCCATTGGTCGCACTCGGCAGTGATTTGGTTGGTTGACAAAGCGATCAATGAGGTTGGGGGCTGCGCTTAGACATTTAGACAGCCTTATAGCCGCGATAATTGCGTATATCACTTTATACTGGACCGCAATGCAACCTTGTCTTGTTCTAATTACCGAAATAGTATTGAATGCATTACCCTTTCTGGAAATCCATTCGGTATTCAACTCTATTGCTTACCTTTTGACAGTTTGAGATGTTCACTGCCCCGTAAGGTAGAATGGCATAATTTCCAATTTCAACTAGAAATGAGCTAACATCAGACCAAGTTGTACTATTGGTATTAATTAACCACCCACAGCGAATTAGACCTGTTTAGTTAAAAGACTCTACTATAATGAAAACAGACTAGTTGTAGTCTTTAGAAGTATGCCGACCATAAGCAGTATGCATTCGTGTCTCCAATAGCTCTCTGCTCTTGTAGTCAAAATTGTATACTTGGCCCTGCTGTCAAACATGCATATGGTCAGAAATGACACCTTGACACCGCTGACGCAGGCTGGGATCAGATCTAGTGCTTATTCCAAGTCCAAAACTCCCAGAGAGTCCAAATAGAGAAATGTCGAGGTCCGCCTCACCATTCGACTTAGGGGTTTGCTCCGGAGTGCTGCGGTGTCCTGCATAAACTACAGGAGGAACGAATATTTAGGAAGTATCTATAGTGAGACTAAGGACATGAGATACATCATTCTGTGTCCTTGTCACATCGTGACAAAAGCAACATGTGAAAAAGGGGCACAACTAAGATTTGTTCCAAACATAACAAACTATAATCCGATTCTTAATTGTGCATACATTATAGAATTGCTAGGTCTTCGAAGAGAGAGCACTGAGGTCCTTCTGTTAACCACCCTGTGTTTGTGAGCCATCCGGCTGTAGATTCAGGGGGTCAGTTTTGAATCGGCGATATCTCAATGCGCAAGAGATCAAATTCGATTTCAACGCCTCTATATTTGGAATTAATGGCTTGAGGACATTCTGAATCAAATTTTGGATTTCTTGAAGCGTCAAAGAACGTACCATAATCGTTGGCATTTGTTCCTCCCATCCACCAGCCTTTCAGGCAGTGTTGAATAGAAGAACTTACTCAACGAAAAGAGCTCAAACAGCACCACAACAAATTCAGGGGCTTCAAAAACTGGAGAAAAAACATTCTTCGATCTATTCTAAACATTTCATCTCACAACATTGAAGCAAAAACGATAAGTCTATGGCTACAATCTTGCTATTTGGTCTAAACAGCAAAGAGGTTCGCAAAGCACTGGGCGTGCCTACTACATCCACCCTGAACAACCTTTGGAATGAACAGGAATTTACCCTCGAGTTTGCTCGTGGGAACAAGGTGCCGTGCTTGCCTCTCCCACCCAAGCAAAGCGGGTCGGAGTCGAACCGACGAATATGGATCTGCGTCTGCCAACACTTCACCACGCTTTAACCACCAGGCCACCGCTCGGTCTTGTTTGGAAAAGGGACTGTTATTTCAGGTTATAAAGGTTCCCAGGGATTCATATGGGCAGGTGGGGGAATTAGTGAGCGTCCCGTCCTGGGAGCTGCTCCTTCCTTCTCTGTGTCGTGGAAGCTGGATGGCACCTCAAGGTTGAGGCGCTGTCGTGGAGCCACAGGTGGCTGCCGCACTGTACGTACCAAGCTCGCTATTAAGGTGAGTGATTAGAAATGATGAAAATGGCAGCGTTATTTCACAAAGATGGCGTAAAAATAATAATTGAGGAGTGAGTTTGAGGAGGGTGAGAGAAAAATGTTGCGCCAGGGATATCCCCCACCCACGTGACCCATAAACTGGTAGAACGGAGACGAGCGCCTAGCAATTCGACGACTCAGAGGGTGGTTGATCATTACCTGGTATCATTACTACGAAGAAAACAAGATAAAGAAAATGAAATGGTCATGAAAAATGGAGAGATCAATTCAGGTATTCTTTGGATCTAATCCTCACAACATGCAACTGGTCCGTGCCCAGGTTGTGTTGTTAGTATCATTAGGTATATCACTCTTGTAAGAAAAGAAATATGCGCTGAATTGCACGAGATGAAATTCGAACAGAAATGCTGAGGATAGAGTTTACTTGAGTCAAGGTTGAGAAAAAAAATACATGTTCGCTGTGACCGTCAGGCCACAGCTAAGCATGGTGAAGTGTCGGCAGACAAAGACCTATGCCATAGGTTTGTATATAAGGTGTCAGATCACGCCCGCAACCAGAAAAGTCACCACTGCAGCAAAGGGATTCGAACAAGTGGAAGCAAAATAAGGTTTATCCCACAACCAAAAAAAAAAGATGTTCACTATGGCCAGTCGGCCATAGCTAGCATGGTGAAGTGTCGGCAGACAATACCTATACACATAAACCCCCCTATAACACTTGAGCCATGCCCACAACTACAGGATCCAGCACTGCAGCAAGGGGATTCGAACAAGAATAGAGAAAATAAGGTTCTGCTTTCAACACGACAAAAAAAGTACAATGTTCACTGTGACCATCAGGCCACAGCTAGCATGGTGAAGTGTCGGCAGACATTCACTAGTATTATAACTTCCCTTATATACCCTTCCAGCATCATGCACCTACCCCAATACAACCTCAGAGGCTATTAGTGCAGTTATAAAATCTTTAGCCACAGAGCCAAGACTTTTTTATCAATATCAGGATAATAAAAACAGGGATAGTTTCTAGGTTTTCCAAGTATTCCATGCTGGATACCCCTATTTCTAAACACGGTTGAGTGACAGAAAGAGCTGTCTCTATCACTTGAGTCGGCTCTTGACATCCCGATATGGACAAACAAACAGCGGACGTCTATTCTTGCCAGTCGAGAGTTGTATAGATGCCGCCTGTCCCCTAATGTCTGGGAGTGAAGTGTTGCTGAATAAAGAGAAGCGCTCTTGAATTCTTTACATAATCGTGACCAAGGAAAAGAACTGTAGAAAACGTAGAGGGATTCGAATCAAAAGAACTCTCGATTTAGATCTACTGAGAAGGGTAGAAAAAAAAAGTATGTTCGCCGTGACCGTCAGGCCACAGCTAGCATGGTGAAGTGTCGGCAGACAATGACTTTACACATAAACCGTATTATAAGCCACATCGATGGCACCCCCGCAGCCAAGACACTCATAATTCAGGCACAGGAACTCGAACACAGGACATTGAGATAAGATTTAGTACAAAAATTCAAAAAGGTAAAAAGAACAATGTTCACTGTGACCATCAGGTCACAGCTAGCATGATGAAGTGTAGGTAGACAATAGACATGTGCATAAATTACTTTATATACCTATCATCAGTAGTTTCATGCTCCTAGCACAATACCAAAAAACCAAAGCAAGGGGAACTTGAACACAACCGTCTAGAACATACAAAAGGGCAATAATGAAAATCTGCCCAGAGAACTGCTGTATGATAACCGTATGTAATACTCGATCTTTCTCATCCCGAATACAGCCATGAGAGAATCGAATGCAGACATCCCGGCATACAGTTTCGAAGAGTGACAAAATTTATAAAAAAGGCACAATGACCACCGTGACCATTAGGCCACGGTAGAGCATGGTGAAGTGTCGGCAGACATTGAATATCCCAACCAAATCTTCTTATATACTTGTCACACAAGCTGTCGCCCAAATGTTCAACACCGAGCCACTGGATCCGGAAATTCTGGACAAGCTTTGCAAGGACTCCTGCGAGTAGCTGATAAGCAATGAAAAGAACCAGCATACCAAGAGCTCATTGACATAGTAGTTAAGCTGTTGGACCCCAAGACCTTAGGCGAAGTTATCTTACCTTAATGCCGCTTTTCTTCAACCCACCTGTTTATCAATGTTATAACACCAATAATTCTACTGGAAACTGCCCGGATATCTCGGGATTTGGATTTGCAAGAGTTTCATGCTTCAATCGCCGTCTACGCCCTACTAGTGACGTGGGATTTCGGCGCGATAATCTCCCCGCTTTTGCCGCACTTCCCACTATTAATACATCATTTCTGACATGCAGCTTACGGCTTCACCTCATCTTTACACAGTGATCTCAAGAAATACCTCAAGCAGCTTATATAGAAAAGGCTCAGCTTTATCACAATGGCTGAACAGAGACCTCCTTTCCCACCTTTCAATAGGGAGACCGCTCAGGCCAAGGTCAAGGCCGCACAGGATGGATGGAACACGCAGTAAGATATCCCTATCTCAAAAGAATATCACGACTCACATGTGAGTGTGCAGGAATCCATCAAAGGTCAAGATGGCCTACACTCCTGATTCCATCTGGCGTAACCGGGACACCTTCCTCAAGGGACGTGATGCAATTGAGGGGTTTCTGACAGATAAATGGAATCGCGAGCATCAATATAAGTTGCGCAAAGAGTTGTTTGCTTTTGATCATGATAAGGTGAGTACAGAATTTTAGATTGGCCCAGTCACCAAGTTGAATCTCATTCTGATATGCCCCAGATCGCCGTGCAGTTCTGGTATGAGTTCCACGATGACGATGGCCAGTGGTGGCGATGCTACGGACTTGAGGACTGGACTTTTGATGAAAACGGTCTCATGAAGAAGAGGCAGATGAGTGGAAATAATGTTAAGATCAGCGAGGAACAGCGTTGGTTCAAGGATGGAGTTGATGTCAATACTGTGGATATTGGACCGGAGCATTGGTAAGAATGATAATGCCAGTCTTAATTCAAGCGATGTGCATGAGAAAAATAACATGAAGCATATTTGAAGTTGAGTTGAAAGAAAAAAGGTTGCCTTGAATAAACTTTGGGAATCATATAAAATGCTTTCCAAACCATTCTCTCAATTTCCATCGAAGAACGTCTTCGATCACATGAGTCACATGCAAAATGAACCAATGACTCGAGAAGATGCCTCGGACTCCCATAGCCATAAGGCCTCATCGGAATATTCGAAACCTTTGTCATTGACTGCCAGGGGGAATGGTTGACTGTCTTGAGTGGTACGTGCACCCATCATTTGCCACTGCATCCATTCACATATGAGCATCAATGTTTCTCTCAATGGTGCCGTCAAGATTCCTGGGAAGATTGACGCCTAATCGCCAGAATTAATTCTTTTTTGTCTTGGAGGGGGATGTTTCACGAAGCCTGGCAGGGGCCGAGGGATGAAACGTAGGATCGAGCAAGGACCTGCATAGATGATCTTGAAACAGACTTAAGGGCAAGGACATCATTCGATATCATTAGCTCCATATATAATACTCAATCTCCCTCTTTCAACATCTTCAACGCTAAACTCGACGACTTCACCAAAATCAAGTCCTTCCATCAGACACAATGAAAACACCAACCCCCTTTCAGCTGGTCCTTTTCTTGGCCTCCATAGCCACCGCTGCCGATTCTACATGTGGTGTATGAAAATTGTCTTCCTATTACTCCCAATACTAACATTCGCCATAGATCGACTGTTTCCAAGGCCTCATCACAAATGGGCCTCCTCAGGGTTGCAAGGAAGTTACCAATTATCTATGCTTCTGCACGATGCCCGCGCTGCAGAGCAACTTTGTGCAGTGCGCCGACAAGACTTGCAGCAGTGAAAAGGATAAGGCGATGAGCTGGGCAAATGATATGTGCTCAAGTAAGTTCTCATGATTTCAGATACTAGTTAACAATGCTGATAAACTCCAGAGCTCGGAAAGCCCATTGACCTTGGCGGTTCTGACGGAACTCCCAAGCCTAGTAAGACGACGGCGGTTGAGGTTCCGCCTACTACAAGCGACAAGGCCAAGCCGACCAGCGAGGTTGAAAAGACCACCGATGCTGCGAAGACTACAGATGCGAAGACTACCGCTACAGAAGCCAAGACGGAGCCCAAGTCTGAAGGAACCTCAAGTGCTGAGACCGAAGCGCCATCTGAGACATCTGCTGCCGACTCAACCTCTGGATCGGACAAGACTACAGCTGGAAAGCCGAAAGAAAGCACCAAGTCGGATGAATCTGGCAGCGCAGCTGAAGCAACGGCCAATAAGACCAGTGACGATGACTCTGTTGTTACAATCACTGGATCAGGCACAACTTCAACCCCATCTTCAACTGACGATTCCAACGGTGCTGAGACTGCTGCCCCTGGTTCTTTCGTTATTGCTGGTGTCGCGATCGCCCTTTGGCAATTGCTGTAAAGCGCACGCTTATTGGTGCATCCTTTCTACATTGATAGACTGTACAATAAATTTCTTTGTATTGCGTTGATCGCAATTAATTACGAACCGCGGTCCTGAAACATTCCGTGTATGACGTTGATCCCTAAGGATTCACGCTATGATACATCATTGGCCAATTGAAAATATCCAATCATCCAATCTCGTTTCACAAAAAGAGCTTCCAAGTCGAAGGATTTTTCAGCTAAAAGAATAATTGGTAGAGCTTGGACAATTGTTTAAAATGACTTGTTTGACATTAATGTTTTGAAACGCATTACGGGTTGTATTTAATGCACGCCGATCACCCGTTTTTCAACCGACATTGTTTCACTTTGTGTTCCCCCAAATTGAACACGTGAGAGAGCTTTGAGGCCATGCTATTGTAACGTTTCCACGAGATTGCCAGGATGAATCCTTCGTAAGTGGAATATCGATCGGACTGCATAGAGAGACATGTATATCGCAGTTTGAGCATCTCTGCCACCGTTGCCAAAGCCTTAAGCTCATATGGAGTCGACCGTAGAGGAGGCAGCTTTATAAGCGACTTGGTAGACGAAACAAGCCATCTGATGCATCTGAAAGAGAGGTTTGAGTATAATATCCCGATGAATTGATACGTACTGTCTTAATTCCGAGAACTTAGAGTCTCGATCTACCTACAAATCTAATGCAGAATTAGTAACAGACAGGTTGAGGTCCAGACAGACAGCCGAATGGCGGCACTGCGAAAGAGGCACTCGGATATCGAAACAAATCGTTGTATTCACTCATATCTTCCTACACGTAACCAAATCCAAAAGTGAAAAATCATATCCAATAACAAGAGACCTAAATTCCCTACAGACAAATTCCAGAGCAGTCGGCTCCACCATTCTTAGGATCACACTTATCCGAAGGATCATCATAACAGTACAGTCCCTTGGGACATCTCAATCCTCGGAATCCTCCACATCTTTTCGGGTTCTTGGGGGCACAAATACCCGGAGCATCACAAGCCATGCCGCAACTTTCCGGAGTTCGAGGGTCGTCGACACAATGCGTTCCCTTCTTGCAGGGAGGTGGAGGCTTGTTGCGGAAACCTCCACAACTTTGGTATTGGTTTTTGAAGTTACACATGCCGGAGCACTTGTTCAAGTCTTTGCAGTTGTCCATGGTGGGTTTGCAGACGGCGTCTGTAGGGCAGGCTGCCATTTTGCGACCGCAGCTTTGGCCGGTGGTTTGGGAAGCGGCAGCGAGGCCGACGGTGGCAGCGAGAAGGAGATTCTGAAACAACATGATGATTTAGTGTAGAGAGTGGTGATTGATGGTGAATCACTTTGAGGGGGAAGAGCTGTCAATAAATAAGTCTGTAAATAAGCTTAATCAATTCGAGATCAGCCCAAATCCTTCAGCATAAGACGGATCCGTCAATCCCCCGTTGGTAATTTCAATGCCACGCGCCACCTCGTATAACCATACAACTAGGCTTTCCAATAGTACAAGCCATGACGCAGTGATCTCATCAGCGCATTTGAGGATGCTTCAGCTGAAAAAGAATACCCCAGTGATGATCCGTGCCAGAAACACGATTTGCCAATTTTAGATAAATGTTTCAGGGCAAGGCGCCTCATTTGGGGCCGCATTGCGCTATGATCTGCGTGGACCATTCCAGACCAGCCCATTCTTACGTTGGGCTTGAACTTGGTTTACGTTACATGAAAACAGAAATACACTCATCATAATAGTTTTTCTTTTTTGATTGAGTTTAAATAGTCGAATGGAATGTGACAGTCGGTCGATCGCCCGGTACAGGAACAAGCATCAGGTCAGCTTCAGCTAGCCCTTGGCATCTCCAGGAACTACCTCATGTGGCTTTCAATAGTGCACAGTATTCGAAAGTCTATTTTCTCGCAACTAAAAAGAGAATAAATTCGCCAAGTTGGGTATGGCCAGTGTCAAGTGGTGTATAGGGTACGAGCTTTCTTAGCAGAGACTGCAGGAGAGTGTGCAACCATAATGATAGAATGGTTTATAGAGGGAAATAATGGACGATGAACAATTGACGACCCGTTATGGTGTTACAAAAACAAAAGAGAGAACCATCGGTGAGTGCAGCCAGCATACAACTATGCCGAATAGGTTGAGAATATGCAAGCCAACTTCCCCTGCTCTCACCAGCCCACCTATAGGATGCATACCCGAGACTAAGTTATAGAGGAGTCAGCAACGGCTGAGATGTGGCACAAGAGACATTATTTCAGATTTTGATAGTCTCAGTTCCGAGAGGCGCGACTGGAATAGCATTCCTACAAGTGCATGTCTTGTCCTCGTATATGGCACGTGGTACTATATGTAGCGTCGTCAATGACTTTAACATTTGCAACGCATCATCTGTAGCTCGAAAAGGACCTCATCCAACGGATCGGGTTTATTCTGAGTATCCACGCGATTACTTGTGTAGAAGCCAGCTTTCAGGTGGTTGATGCTGTAGCCTGTAGAGTTATCGAAGTCCAAAAGCCATGCAATGGTTCTTTGCCGATGCCGTAAACACTACATGCACCGAAACTCTCAATAATAGTGGGATATCTAAATGACCCAATAGGCTGGAGGCTTCTCGAGACAACGATAACGACAGATACGGGAAAAGGTTTGGTGTTGTAGAAACCCATAGCTGAGAAAGTTGCGATACTAGTCTACACTTTCTTAGCTATTGATTTGGTTCCAACCTATTATCTCTGGTTGGGTTGCGAAAGATCCTGGACCAAATGGCTGAATTTTAATATATATAGCTACTCTGGTTTTAAGCTGTGCGTATGACAAGTAATAAAAAACTAACGGGAGTTATCACCGTCCCAGGTTACCGTGTCATCTTTGAAGTAGTTCGAAACCACTACCTTCGTGAAGGCCTCCTCAATCCAAGAGCGCATTGAAAATGCCTTATTACCGAAATCGGAACAGAGATCTCCATCTGTGTTTTGAAAACCCTTACTACAGTCATGTTATTGGTTCGTAGATCATGAAACCTGGGGGTTGAAAGAAGCCATCTCATAGGTCAATTGATGTAAGCAGGCCGTGAGATAATATTCCTGATTGGTTGCATGTAAGATGAAAAAACGCCTTGGGAGGTCTCCAACTCAGCCCCGAGGCTGACAAACCGAATCCCTTCGTTCTTTGATTGAACCATCTTTCTCAATAAGCTTACTATCTTCATCCCAAAGTCTCAATGTCTGACCCCTTGAGTATCGTTGCGTCGATTGTTGGAATTTTAGCCGCTGGCGGCAAAGTTTGTGAAGTCCTATCGACTTTCGTTAACGGCACAATCGATGCGCCAAATTCAGCTTCAGCGGCACTCCAAAACGTCGAGCATATGAATTTGACGTTGCAGTCAGTTCAATCCCTTATCGAATCACTCGACAACATCGAAAGGTCACGAAAGAGCCTCATTCAATTAGATCACCTCTCACTTGTCGTCACGCACGCAGTTTTGACCATTTCGGAACTCGAATCCATCATCTGTCGAGATGACAGTCTTATGAGCCGACTCCGATGGGTTTGGAATGAGAAAAAGATTCTCACACTCCTACCTCGGCTTGAAACTCAGAAGAGCTCTTTGCAACTCATGGTGACTGTCCTTCAAAGGTGAGCGTTTCGGCTTTCGCATGCGCATAACATGACAGAATGCTGAAATTTGTTAGCAAATCACAAGAAGATGCGAACAGGAACCACAAAATCCTACTCGAGAAAATGGAAGATGTTATTCATCATAATCAAGATCTGTCTCAGCGCTTAGAGAAGCTTGAAGGTGTCATCACTTCAGATTCTCGCTCCATCAAATTCCTTGATGACGCATCCTCCATTATTTCAGAGAAGCTATCTTCACAGAGTTTCAAAAGAGCAAGCATGATATCTCTTTCTCGCCTCGCGTCGGTGTCTCAGAAACGAGCATCCATAGCCATTTCAAATCCCTCAATAGTAACCAAGAGTGGATTTGAAGAAGAGCTTGAACAGTCAAGAGTCTACAGCCGGACCAAGCTGAATGAGTCTGATGTTTCATTCACTTCTTCGAGTGCTCCATCGAATGCTTGGAGTATGCTTTCTGGCATGAGTCTTAACGATATATCAGTGATCTCGGCTTTTAGACTTCCGATAACTCTGAATGACATTGAATTATTGGCACCTGGTTCAACGTTTTCAGTCCTGCTGACTGAGAATCCTGATACATCAGGTCCTGCGATGTTAGCAAACATGGGGAGAAACACATCGAGGCCAGCTCTTTTCGCTCCACAAAGGAGGCCACGACTAGAAATGACATCTTCGCGTCTACTTTCTTCGACATTAGCAGGATATCAAGCAAAGAAGACCATTAAGTGAGTTTCTAGAAGTGCAGATTGAGCTCAAGCTGACATCAAAGGATCATGGTTATCGGTGATAGAAATGCTTTAAAAAGCAATTTGATTCAGTCTTACGCGTACGGAAAGGGTGCTGCATATACACCCAAATCTTTCGATAATTTTGTTCTTGAGGTCAAGTAAGTACAGTGATTCCAACTATGTCATCCACTAACAGGGCACAGAGTTGGAAACCAGCTGATACGGCTAATTCTACACGATACCACCGGAAGAGAAGCTTACGCAGGTCTCCGTCGATCCATGTATCGCGAGACTAAAGTCTTTCTTATACTATCGAAAAAGAACAATATTGAAAGCTGTCGACACGTCGAAGAGAAGTGGGTTCCAGAAGTCATTCAATCTTGTCCTGATACTCCCTACCTACTGGTGTCAACTTATAGGAAGCAACCAGTAATACCTGGAACCCACTCTACCGAAACACTTGCCTGGGACATGAAACTTCGAAAGATTGAAGCTGGAGAGTATATTGACTGTGATGTTGAAGATCCAGCGAAAGCGAGAGCGGTGTTTAATCGAGTATGTCATCAGGGCCTTTGTGACATTACAATACTGATATTTTGCAGGCCATTGCGATAGCACTAGGTATTAATTGACTTTCGGCTGGACTGGAGATGGGTCTGGTAACCTCGACATAAAGAATGAGGGAGCACTATTGTACAATATGAGATAACAGTTGTATCTCGCGGATCAGCTTTTGTATATCAATTACTTTCTGTATAAAAATGACTTGGGGATTTATGTTTCCCTTTATAATAGCTACTAGAAATGGAAGGACCGATCGAGGAGGAGTATAACCCTCTAACTTTGTGAATAGTTGTAAAACCCTCAATACCTAAGAGATTCCCTAAGTCTATAGCGTTCTGATTAATTCTCGAAGTCATACCCGTTAATAATCTGGTTTCGTGGTCTAACGGTTATGACTGCGGATTCTGATTCCGCCAGCGAGGGTTCGACTCCCTCCGAGACCTATCTTTTTGCGTTATTGCAAAATATATTTATTTTTTATATTTCTCTATTTTACACTTTATAATTAATTTTAACAGGCACTGAATCTAATGTATCATAAGCTTAGCATATGAAATAATTCAGTCATTATATATATAATACCCCTGCCATCCCTCTTCACAATTACAACCCCAACCTTTTCATCTCTTACTGCAACTCGAAAACCTTCAAGGTTTAATAAATAGTTCTTTTTGTCAATATCCTCACAAAATATTATACAGATGGGTCGGTTCCGTCCTCAAGACACAATCTTCGCCATAATTCGCATATCCCAGGCTGTCTTTGCTGCTTCTCTCGTGTTTGCCGTCATTGCCAGTGTCGCTGACTTCTCCATTGAAGAGGCTCCCCCGTTCGCCCCGGTGGTTTGGGCAATGATACCCCTGTGTGTTGTGACACTGATTTACATCGCAGCAAGCTCGGTCATCCAGTTCGGCTTCGGGGGCTGGCACTACATATTCTTTTATACGCCACTTAGCAAACCATTCATGTTTGGACTTTTAGGTAGTGCCTTGGATCTCTGCTTTGCAGGAGCATTCGGAACTACAATCTGTGCACAGATTGCGATTGACCCTGGTGAAAATTGGGATGTATATACTACCCGATTCAACTGCCAGGCCTTCAGCGTCAGCCTTCCTGATAACAACGCCGTTCTGAATGATACCATGAAGCTATCACCAGAGCAGCTACACAAATCTCAAGGTCTTCTCAAGAAAAGATGCGAAGGCTTTGTTGTCATCTTCGTTTTTTCTGCAGCGATATGGTTCGAATTGCCATGTAATTGCTACTTAGAGGACTTGTGCTAACTTGGGTAAAAGCGTCGACTTTACACTCTTCGCATTCGTTCGTCTTTTCCTCACAAAGCCAAAGGAGCCCAATTTGACTCTTTCTGAGCGGGATTTCATCTTCCCATATAGAACCAGGGCTGCAAGGATCTCTGGGCCCTGAAATGGTGATCAATCTGCCATCTAGTGGTTACGGTATGGACTGAGAAAGGTGAAGGCACTGCTGGTATTTACTCATGTTGATAGCAAGCTTGTTTAGTATATCTCAATCTCCTCTAACCAGTCATGTTGACCAGTTACCATCTGGCCCCTCATCACACCATGAACAAAGGAATCTCCGACCAGAAAAAAACCTCCTCCTGGTCTCTGTCGAAGTGTCACTGGTAGATCACAGCCGCGAAGTATGTAGACGAGGTCTCCTTCCCGTGAGCCTTGAGGGGCCCAGCCCATACGTCCCTGGGTAGTAATCATCAGTCGCATACCCAAGGCAATGACTTTGGCCAAGTCTGGCACTGTCACACGCTTCACAATTGCAAATAGTTTGTGTTGGCGACGAGAAGCAGCCTCTCCGCGTAGCTTCATGTTTTCAAATGTCCAGCTCTTCTGGCGGCACCACTCCTGGATGCTTTTACCCTGGAACTTGAACCCACGATGCTCGTCGATCCAAGCCTGTGTCTGGGCGTCGAAGCCGGCAAGGTAATTGTTCGAGCGCCATATTCTCAAAACCTCAGTCCGATATACAACATCATGTAACTTTCGAGACTCAGAACCCCACATCAAGGTATCGTAGATAACGTCAAATACACTACCTTTGGCATAAGGTCTGGGCAAACTGTCAGATTGTCCAAAACTGGGTGACTGATCTTTGAAAGAGCGGCCTGCCTTGGCTATAGACCCCAACGGCATGGCTGCACAGACGAGAGCACCATTTATATGTGGCGGCGTGGCAACTGATTCACCCGCCGCTGAAAACTTCTGGTTGAAGAAGACAGATCGATCCCAAGGTCTTTTCTCACCGGGCGTTAGAAGTCTGAGCTGACGCCACAGCTCATCATCGTTGAGATCGAAGAAGTCTGGGCACCAAGACGGACCTCCAGTGACGGCTGCCTTTTCGATTCCCCTTCCTAACAAGGCTGTCACATTCAAACTTCTCCTTATGGCTATAAAGTCGAGTGCCATGCCTTTGTTGAGGTCTCCCAAGCTTGCTCGATATGAGGGTGCGCTCACAAAGTCCCGCTGATCAGATACCATGCCAAGCAACCCATAGACCTTATCTCTGGGGTCAGTAGCCTTCACTCGCCATGTTTCGCGAAGAGCCCGCATAAGAGGGATTGGGTTCTCAGCAACTTCTTCGCGTAATCGAATCAAACTGTCCAATCTATGAAACGGGACGAGCTCATCAGATGACATCTCAACCTCTTTCATGATGCGAGCTATTGCTCCAGCCAGCTGCTTCCACTCAATTGTCTGCTGACCCAAATGCAAGCTCAGAGATCGTGCCAAGACCACCTCCTGGATGATCCATACTCTACTCCAGTAGTCGCGATTAAGGAAATTGATCAATGGCTTTAGGTCTGCTTGCCCTGGCGCTGCAGGTGACTCAGCAGCAGGCTCACTATTCCTTGTGATTGTATCCACCACTTGAGTCGATTCTGCATCCTCTAGTCCCAGCCATCCTCGAACTTTTGAAGCCTTTTTATATATTGAACCCATGAGACCCAGCTGTTTTGCTTTCTCTTCGAGATCCGACTGATTGATGCATATTGCATCTGCCCATATCTTCTGGACACCCTTGGCACGAAGATGTGCCAAGGCATCATGTAGGCTAGCTGTAGCTGTAAAGGCCTCACGGTTCACAATGATGCGGCGCCTATCCTTTGGACTCCCCCAGCAATATGAGAGAGCATCATAGCTTGGCAAAGTATTGAATGAGATATGGTCTAGACTACACTCGATGTCGGTATTACTGCCGCTAGCTGCGTGGATGGTGAGTAGTCGGATTTCGCTCGCGAGGTCATCCAGTGGTCGATATGTCAGCGATTGAGCTGACATTGTAGAGCTCAGAAATAAATATCACTCAAAGAATGAGAAGGACTGCCTGCTCGGATCCGTCTTTGGTGTTGTTTTGTGTAGCCAGTGGCGGAAAGAAGCACGTCCATACTCTCATCGTGTTTGGCCGAGAAACAGAGCTCGGGATCTTTATCCGGGGTTGAAACATCATTTTTGCAAGGCCAATGACCATCCATTCGACTCAGTTGGAGAACTCCATAAATGCGCTGTGATTGGAGATCTAAATGTAATGGTTGTTCAGCTGAACATCACGACCAGTCAAAGAAGATAAAATGTTTGGGAAATCAGGCTTTGGAGGATCTTGTTGCATGAGAAGTCCGGGAGGAGAGCCAGTGGCAACCTTGAAAGTACACCACTTGCAAATCAAAAACAATTATCTTATGAAGTGAATGTGGACTCCGATTCCTGACCGGGAGTAGAACTTGATTAGACCATTCGGGACGCTGGATTCTTGAAGTCTTGGTGAAGAATGGCGTCCTCCATGGCTGCAGTAAGAGAATGGAGCGACTTTGGCTACAAGCAGAGCACAGTACAAAATTGACCTAAAGAGCTATTCGACACATTGAGTATAGAGTCATGATACATATATGAAGAAGTGTTTCCTGCCACGCTATTTAAACTCTGCTTTCTCCCATCCAGAACGTCTCGCCAAGTTGACTTTGATATCTGAAACCGGCTTAAGAGAAGTCAAAGGCAGTTTCGATCTATCCATGTCAGGAACGTTGAAAGCCTCAGTAGTCGGCGTCATGTCAAATCCCAATAAGACACTCCCCACAAAGGTAAGAACCTCATAAGACGCAAAGTGCCGACCAGGGCAGAGTGTGTTACCACCACCAAACGGTCTGAAAGCAGCTGCTCGTCGAACCTTTTGCTCTTTGGTAAGAGCCTTCGACTTGAGGAATCTTGTGTGATCAAAAACATCTGTATCTGAGCCCCAGGTTGTTGGGTCAGCGTGGATGAAGGCAGTTGGCATCTGGACTTGAGCTCCTTTCTTTAGTAGCCAGCGATCTTGGATGAGAGTGTCTTCGTTTGTGTAGCGAACGGTTGCAATTCCACTTGTCATGCGGAGGACCTCATCGTATGTTGACATAAAGATAGGGCATTTCTCTCGGATGGTAGTGTAGTCCAGAGATACCGTGCGTAGTGAAGGGTCTTCTAGCGTAGCTTCCAGCTCAGATCGGATTTCTTTCAGCAGATCAGGCCTGGAAAAGATCGATATCAACAACCAGAAAGTTGTAGGAATAGTGTTTCCAACAATGGCTAGAATGCTACCCAGCAAAGCACGAGCATTGTTCTCGTTACTCAAACCTCGTCGGATACCAAGACCTGAAAGTTCTTTGATGAATGAGCAAGCAGTGTCCAAGCCATCGTCATTGAGGTACTTCAAGAATGCATCTACAAGTTCTTTTCTTGTTCGCCGTGCAGTTGAGTGCTTCGTAGGACTTAGAAACCAAGGAACACCAAGCAACAGGACTTTGATGTTGGCTTCCCATAGCCTGTCAATGTAAGTGGAAGTTCATAAAGAAGATATAGTCTACTTACCAAAAGGTTGAATTGAGTGATGGATCAAGAGTAAATGGGTCCTTTTCACCAAAGCAAACAGAATTGTTAGTCTTCATGATAAGTTCTTGAACCCAAGCATACAGATCAACGGTCTCAGTTGAAGGAAGCTCATTGACAATAATCAGAAGCTTAGCACGAATGAGTGTACAGAGTTCGTCAAGCGACTCTGTGCCAGGAAGCAAAGAAGCTTTTTGAACTCTATGAATCTCACCGTACATACCATTCTCAGTATGAGCATCTCGAAAGATTAGTTCAATACCTGCCTCATCAAATCCCATCATTCGACGAAATGCTGGGATCATAGCAGGGCTGAATGATAGGGATGTAGTGTTTCTTTGAACAGCTTGTACGAGCTCTGGAGATGTCACGATGTAGTTCTTCTGTCCTGACATGTCAATCGTGAAGATTGGATGCGGTTGTTGGGCGCTGATAATGTTAGCAATGATCAACGAGAGAGAGGTTCAACTTGCCTGACGAGATCAAAATATCGCATGCCATATTTTAGAAGTCCATAGATGTGATTGAACGGGATGCTTTCTTTCACATAGGGTGGCTCTCTTGCGTCTGGTTGCTTCCTCGTAGCCAAAGCGACGATAGCAACCAGTACACAGCAGACCACCCCAATAGTGATGTTGTTAAGCGCCATTATACCGAGCAAGTAATGTAGTCTACCCTATGACGGAGCGATAATTGAGCCTTCCCTGACGGAGGTTTCTCAACTTTGGGGGGAAGTGCTCAGATACCGATGACTTGAACAAGCAAATAACAAATAATGGAGAAAGCTGAAGCATCAGGTACGTCTCATCCACAGTGGATGTTTCAATCCATATTCTAATTACGTCAACAAATTAAAAACGAAGGAATAAGCGTTGTCAGTTGTCACTCAGTTAGGTGGAGGCTCAAAGACCCCATATTCATGCTGTCTAAGAATCAGGATCCCGATCCAGGCTCAGATATGACAGCGAAGCCGGGACTCAGCGCTCCGGGGACTCTAGATAGCGGCCCGCAAGCGCGTGGATAATCTGATAATTCAGTTTGATGGAGGGTGTGTTTATCATGGTAGGGATGAGTCGGCTATCTAGCCAGGGACAAGGGTTAGATAGAGTTGCATTAAGGATTGGCCTCCACAGGGTAGCTGCTAACAATTGCCTGAAGGAAGAGGTGTTGCGTGTCATTGTATCGGCTTTGCGCCAGTTGGTTGGGTCTGATATTGGACCTGGATATTTCTAGAAATGGTAATTCATTCGGTGAAGCTGTCGTGCAGGAAAAGCTTGGAGGCAAGGATACTCTATGCTATCTATCATGAAATTGCCCCATTCATGATGGAGCCTTTGTTTCACCAGCCTCAATGACAACTCACATGCCAAATCTCGTAGGGGGCCCTCGTTAATTAATTCCCATTCAAGTGTTTTTTCTACGAAGAATTCTTGAGCCAACAGGTTCTGTATGCCCTCATTGACAGTAACAATGGCTTGTCGTCTTTACCTTCACCCGCTGGTCATATCGACAGCACAGCAATTCTTCTTCATCTACATCGCAGGCTTCACATCTCGGACGTCAATTTTGCGACCGATTGGCTTCTTTATCTTTCTCATTTCAACGTTTGTTGCACTCTCTACTTTTGAAGACTTTGTTGAACCGCCAGGATGGGTCTCCAGAGCTATCATCTCGGCATTTCCTCAAATCTCATTGACGTATTTTGAGCGCATGATTGTTCGCAAGATTGCATACGTTGGAGGTGGCGAGAAAAAAGATCAAGAACCTCAATCGTGGATCGCGGAAATGCGCAAGCGTTACGCCTTTGGGCAAGAGGTTGCGACTTCAATGAGAGGATTGGGTACGTCGTGGGAGATCAGACATATTCACCATTTTGATCCTCAAGATCCCACGTACGTACCCGCGACGACACCATTTGTCTGTATCAATATTCTCAAAGTGCTTCTTTGCTATTTCGTTCACAAAATGTGTATCACTACACAGTTGAGTCTGGATCAGCAGTACATGGCCCCAAATTATGTGCCCTTCTTTCGCCGCCTTGGTGAAGTGACTCCAGCTGAGCTCAAGGTTCGGTACATCTCTACCGTTACAACGGTTGCATCAATTTTCTGCTTCATTCAAGGCGGTTACTCCCTTGCTTCTGCTGGATCAGTCATAATAAATCCCAAAGCAATTCACGGATGGAGGCCACTCTTTGGACCTTTGACAGACTCATACTCTCTTCGACGTTTCTGGGCGTAAGTACAGAGCATTCCCTGTAAATTTTAGTGGAAGCTCGCTAACAATTTAGCACATTTTGGCACCAGGGAATGACGGCCAACTTGAAAGGCAGCGCAACCTGGATCGTCACCAACATCTTTCGTATGAAGTCTTACTCGCTTCCTTCGAAATACTTGAAGATTCTCATTGCTTTCGCATTATCTGGACTGGTACATGTGCCGAGCGATATTGGAAGTGGCGCTCATGGATTTGGTGCCCTTCAATTCTTTTGTACGCAAGTTGTTGGATTGATGTTGGAGGATGTGCTTGGCGACTTGTTTCTTCCTCTCTGGGAGTATAAGACCACTCGAGTTTTGGCAAGGCTTGCAGGTTACTTTTGGGTCATTTCATTTCTCGCTTGGTCAGGGCCTGTCCGTTGGTTTCCAGTCATTCTCCAGCAGCGACCAGAGACAGAGCTCATCGGACTGAGTGCTTTCAAGCCAATGACCAAGGTAACAAGCTGTTGGTAAATGTGAGATATGAGATATCAATTAAGAATTAAATAAACTCGCAATGCCGTTGTAATTCGAACCGCCTAGCGGAGCTGGAATCAAGACACACCATTCTGTAGGCACACAAAGATTCACAGCAATGGATTCCAATTTGCATGTTATGTATTCCAGTTACTACTTGCAGTGTGCAGATTTGTTAATGTACTTGAGATTGGGGCTGCTTGTGCTGAAACATGGCACATTTAGCAGTGGACAGTGGCCTGTAAGTTCTAAATTTAGTGCTGTCCACTACCACAACCAGTACTTAACACTTCTCGCCTTCACTCAATCTGCGACTTCAATATTATCGTTCAAAAATCAAGCATCATGATTTCTCCTCTCTACGCCGCTGGCGGTCTTTTACTTTCGTACGTTGGCCTTAGTGTTGTACAACTTCTTTTTAACTACCGAAAAGCCAAAGCAATTGGTCTCCCTGTTCTTATCACACCGATTGATCCATCTGTAAGAAATCGCTTGCTCTCAATTGCCATGTCAACTAACCACCGCAGAATGTGCCATATCTTCTCTGTTCCAGCTTCTTAGAGCCGCTCTTGAGGAAGATTTTACCTTTTGGATTAGGAAATTTTGTGGAATACAACAGTCGCCACTATAATTATGAACAAATTCATGGTCTTCAAGAGCGAATTGGCGACACATTCATTATTGTCAGCCCAAAGCAGATTCGTGTCTTCACTGGCAATGCAAAGGCATCCGATGATCTTTGTCGCAGACGCAGAGACTTTGTCAAAGCTGTAGCTCTTTACAAGCCACTAGAAATCTTCGGTCGCAATGTCGTTACAACTGAAGGAGACGACTGGGTGCGACACCGACGGATCACTACACCTCCTTTCAATGAGAGGAACAGCGCTCTCGTCTGGGATGAATCCAAGCGACAGGCTACAGATATGCTCAAGGTGTGGTCTTCAAACCCAAAAGGTGTCGTCAATCCTCAAAGCGACACCATGGTACTTGCTCTTCACGTTCTCACAGCTGCGGGCTTTGGAAGAAGTTACACTTTTGGCAGCGGGCTTGAGAGCGCCTTGGAGAATCACAGTCTCACGTATCGCGATTCCTTGAGTCTCATTCTTGGCAATCTCTTCACTGCTGTATTTACAGCGACACTGAATCTTCCCACGTGGATGCTGCCCTCCAAGTTCAAGCAGGTTCAAGATGCAGTGATCAACTTTCGCAAGTACATGGCCGAGATGGTCGCCGAGGAGCGCGAAGCCATGGATGCTGGCGCCGAAGAGCAAGATAACCTCATGAGTATTCTTGTGCGAGCTTCTGATAATCAGAATAAAGAGGGTAAAGGAACGCGTCATTTGACAGACTCTGAGATTTACGGCAATTTGTTCAGTTACAATCTTGCTGGCCACGAAACAACATCAAACACTCTAGCCTACGCGACAATTCTTCTCGCAGCCAATCCCGAATGGCAGAAATGGGCCACAGAAGAAGTTGATCAAGTCACAGCTGGAGTTGACTTGAAGGATTTGGACTACGAAACATATTATCCTCAATTAAAGCGCGTTCTCGCCATCATGGTATTTCGCCTCCCATCTCAACTGACCTTGGCTAACTCGACCAGCACGAAACACTACGACTATTCGGCGCAGCCAGAGCAGTCCCCAAGACAACCCTTGTTGACCAAACCCTCAATGTCAACGGCGCATCCTACACAATCCCCAAAAACACATTCATCGGCGTCAACCTGGCAGGACTACACACAAACTCCGCCTCCTGGGGCGACAACTCACTGCAATGGCTCCCTAGCCGCTGGATCACCTCCGATGGAACTAGCGAGAAGCTCGCTCCTATGCCTACGGGCACTTTCCTTCCATGGGCCGCGGGTCCGCGTGTATGCCCCGGTAAGAAATTCTCTCAGGTTGAATTCGTGGCAGTCATGGCGTGTCTCCTGAAGGATTACACCGTGGAGCCTGATGCAGTGGGCGACCTCAAAGAAGCGGCGTCAAGGGCCCTCATGGAAGAGGCGAAGCTGTCTAGCTTCAACTTTCTTCTCAAAGTGAAGCACCCCGAGAAGATCAGGCTACGGTGTGTGCGCAGATTTTAGTCTGGGTAATGCGTTGGAAGGATCCGACAGTTGCCCAAGCGGATAGTGTTGGTAGGGCTACAGCGGCTCAAGTGGATATTACATAGATCAATGCTATTACAAATATCACTCTCCGGGGGACCCTTCATTTAGACCGATTCAAATTCGTGCACTGACTCCTCCGGGTCGGTCCCATCCGTGACCTTCTCCATAACTAAAACAGGATCGACGTTCCACGATTATCCCTGATGCTTGACCCGCCATCTCAATGCTACGTGTTAGGTAAGATACGATTTACCAATAGATTCAGAATCCTTTTGTTAGCCCACTATCTTAGCGACACTCCGATACGGAAGGATTTTGCTTTTATGACATTACCTTGTCAAGAATGACATTGGTCAAATTACGTGAGTACTTTATATCGGCGTCTTACCGCTGTAGGAATTTGAAGTCTGCAAGGATCAATATGGAGACAGAGTCCAATGCCAATCCAACCTGGGAGCTTGGTACTCCCCTCAGGTAATCACACTTACACTCCCCAGTAAGGGGATGGAGACTCAGTATAATGATACCATGAAAGCATGAGATAGACAAGATCGCGTAGATAACGGATAACTATCCAACCGGGGGGCTATACAGTCTGTCCGCATGACGACTGGACATGAAGGTGATGTCAACCAAACCCTGATCCCTATCACCAGCTTCTAGAAGGCTGAGCAAAGCAAATACAGCATAATGGCTCCCGAAACCCGCCACTAGTTGTTTCATCAACGATACCCAGCCTCAGGTAACAGTTGGCGTGTGGATATTTGACATGTCACTTAACACCGAGCCCGATGATCTAAGACACAAGACGATCCCAGTCTTATGTGAACCTGTTGGTCGGTACCCTGTTACATGAAGTTTCCTCTCTATTTATGGAGTTGAAACGATTTCTTGCATGATGTAGTTAATATACCTTCCGTTTTGACAGCAAATATCCACTTGAGCTGTCAATTTTCTTTATGACTTTGTAAGAATGCCCTCTCTTAGACTATCATCTAGAGTTTTGAAAGATATATTCAATTTCGACATGATGGATACTACTTTCTTTGACGCTTCGGCGAGTACCATTGCCCTGGTGGCCTTGTTATTGCTTTTGTCAACACATTGCATTACTACACTTCGTTATTCGTTACAAAGGTTTCGTGATCGACGATACCAAGGAAAAGAACCCTCGACACTTCCATATGTGCTACCAGGGGTTGGCTCAGCACTCAGTTTGATCAGAAATCCCCATGGATTCTTCAGGTCTATTGTGTAAGTCTATTGCCTTTTTTCTTCTACCCAACTAACATTCCATAGACAAAACATCGACAATGGAGAGCCTATCCGCATGCGTTTAGGGAACGTCCACGCATACCTTATTCATGGCACAAGAAACGTCCAACAAGTCTTCCGATGCTCCAAAGAACTCACCTTTGAAGAGTTTGCTCTTCGAGTTGCTCAAAAAGTCAAGCGACTCCCTGCAAAAGACGCCGCCCTTGTAGCGAAGGATATATCCGGATCTTCACGGCTGCCGTTAACCGAGACTCGTGAGGAAGATCGAATATGGAGAAAGTTCCATCAGATCTACGAGTCTCACCTCATTGGTGCCAATGCTGTTTCAGCTTTAACAGAGCTATTTATCGACACCATGGTTGATGAGCTTGGCACTGTTGGAAATGAAGGACCCATTGAGATTGGAATTGATGAGTTTATGAAGCATCACATGTTTCGAGCTTCTACAATTGCTCTTGCTGGTCGAAAAGTCTTTGATGTTGATCCCAACTTCGCTGATGTCTTTTGGGACTACGATGAAGATTTCATGTCTTTACTCTACGGCATCCCAAAGTTTCTCTGCCGCAAAGGCTCCAATGCCAGAGATAAGTGCTTGGAGACAGTCAAGACATATCTCGGACAAGGTTGGCAGAATCTCGATTGGAAAGCTTGCCATGAACAAAACCCTGATTGGGAGCCCAACTTTGGGTCAAAGCTTGTCCGTGAGAGAGAGATTGCCATGGAGAAGTATGGAATTGGTCTTGACGGAAGAGCGTCCTTCCAAATGGGACTGATATGGAGTATCAACTCCAATGCTATACCAATGACATCTTGGATTATCATTGAGATTCTTCGACGACCGGAGATTTTCAAACGGGTTCAAGAAGAGATTGTCACCGTCTTTAACAAAGACACCAAGCATGTTGACATCCCAGCCCTCAAGAAGCTACCTCTTCTCAACTCGGTCTACTTTGAGTGTCTTCGTCTAAGATCATCAGTCTTTGTGGTTCGCAAGCTACGCAATTCTATCGAATTAGATGGCTACGCACTCAAAGAGGGCAACCTTGTCCTCGCACCATCATATCTTGCACACAACTCTCCAGAAGTTTGGTCATCATCTACATATCCCCCAGAGGAATTCTGGCCAGAAAGATTCATCAAGAAAGGCAGTTCTGGAATCTCAGCAGGCAACTACTTTCCTTATGGTGGTGGTGCGGCGATGTGTCCAGGTCGCAACTACGCAAAGCAAGAAATCCTTTCAGCGGTAGCATTGTTCTTTGCGCACTTTGACATTGAGCCATTGAGGTTTGTGGACCGGAATGGAAAGCCTTCAGATAGAGCGCCTGAAGTTGGGAATGAAGCAAGGGGGGTTGCAAGGATTGACAGGGATTTACTGGTTAGATTACGGCGTATTTAGGATACCATAGAATTGAGTTTTGTAGGATTTCGACCGAATCAGCACAGACCATTTGTAAAAACATGTTCAATAACTTGGTGATGCTAGTACTAAGCTAAGAGATAAACTGTTTGATGAGGGAGAAAGGGACCACTTGATCCTGAGGTCTGATAAGTCTGGCGACTGGATATCCCCATGAAGGAGTCATCACGTACATGCAACAAAGAACCCAAACGTACCCAACCCATTTTTTCCAACTCCCTCGCACGTCGCGAAAAACGTGTTGGACTCCATCCTCACACATGATCACCAGTGCAGTAGTGACAAAGTATGTGACAACATTAGACTCCGCCGCAGAAGCCCCAATCACTCGGTCAGAAGACACATGCACAGCCCCAGATAGAAAGAAGCATATGATGAGCTTGCAGTAACGAGAGAGTAGGCCCTTGGGCATGTGAAAAACCTCGTGGACGAGAAACTCTGACACGGAAGTGAGTTCCCGTCGAAGTGTTTGGTGCCAGAAATTACCCCAGAAGCGCCGGACACTGTAAGCATCTGAGAAAGGGCCCCAGATTGGGGGTACCATTTCGACAGGGAATAGGTTTAAGCTGAGACATACCAGCGAGATTACACTGTTGAGCAGATGGATGATGGAAAAGGCGTTGACCCAGAAGCCAAAAATAACGAAGAAGCGGAATATGGCCTCCTCGTATCCAACGTCTCCGAGTCGCGTCAGCAACTTTTCCTTCCTTTGGGACAACATGATGAGATCTGGGGGCGGTTGATTGGCGAAGACATCGAGGATGAGGTAACTAATAATCGCATTTCCTGCATGTCTTCGAATTTCTTGGCTGCGGGATGGTACGAAACAAGGGTCTCGTGTCGACCAGGGAGGGATTTTGGATATCGCTTTGCTGGTACCGATACCGCGATTGTTCCAAACATTGCGGACCCCAAAGATGAGTCGATCTCTAGACGAGGGTGATGCCTTGCCTTCGAAACATAGCTTGCTAAGGCAAAGATCGTCGAATGTCTTGAGACACTGAATCCACATGGTTGTAGCTAGCAAAGCTACATGAAGTCGACTGGGTAGCGCATCATAGACGACATGGTTGAAACACCAAGTGAGCAGCGCGACAACGGCGGTAACGGCAGGTCGGATGATGCTTGAGGGGGCTGTGAAACCAAGGGCAAAAGCAGTGAGTGCTTGGGATGCGGCGGCAAAGCAAAAAGCAGTTAGAGCAGTCATGTTGGTGAATGGATGAGTGTTGGGAGAGTTGCAACCGCAACAAGCATGATCGTAGGGATATTTACAGTGCTCTTGGGGTCGTTCCTTAACCATTGAGGCTCGGCTTCCGTCCTCCACCTGCCACGGGACACGAGTTACCATAACATGGTGTTACCAACTGGCAACCGTGACACGCATGTAAACTAAATCAGCCTGTGAAGTCTCATCATCAGGTCATACAATGTTTCGGTGAGTAACCGACGGGTCCGAAAAAGAAACCATCACTAATGTACAAGGATCTAATACGGGTCAATGCATGTCTCATCCAGAATGGAGTTCCAGAAAATTCTTAACCCCGAAGGATCGTCCCTGACAAGCATGATCCCTGCTATCTCGATTAGCGTAACCGTCTATGACGACAAGGGAGTGCATACAAATTCATTTACGTGCAACAAAGCGGTAACCAGCTTGTACGTGGCATATGTTTCTTTTTTTCTATCTCTCGACCAACAGACTCAAGTTTCAGACGCAAAATTTAGACCATGTCAAGATCCCAGCATAATAGATACCAACAAAAAGACATAACCAAACCAAGGATCCAAGCCCCATAGCAGTACGCTTGACATTCCTTAGAAAAGCAGCTTCGTTGACACGTGGAAACGGCTCATCCACTGGAAGAGGTCTATCCAGAAACTTCGCCAAGGGTTCCCAGCCCATACTGGGCTGGTATTCAAGCAATTGTCCCGCTGGTGTAATGTCATGAACCCATTGGTTATGCCTATGATACAGCTCCTCCGAAGGAACCTCGTCAAGACCAAATTTCTCAGAGTAGTATTTTGACCAGGCTACGATAAGATCACTGGAGTGAATCACTCCAGGGATCCAGTAACCCAAAACACGATACCACTTTGAGCGCAGATCTATGCCGAGGCCGTAGTAAGATGCGAGCCAGACCTGGGGATTCTTGCGAACCGAAAGAATGACCTGTCGTATTTAGCATGTTTCTACACAGAGAAAATTGATTCGTACCTTGGCATTAGGGTAGATGGTTAACATATCATCAACAAGAGCACTAGCAGGAGGTTCAAAAACGGCTTCAAAGCCATCATATAGGTTCTTCAGTGCTTTGAGCCTCTCATTGCGGTCCTGGATGGCTAAAACACGTGCACTTTCTTTGACGCGGGCGATAGGTGCAGGAGGGTCTCCGAGGTGGAAACATGGGGTCACACCAAGAATCTCAAGGCCTTTCTTGAGGCTTGTTGTAGAAGTGCGCGGAAGACCAGCCTAAACGATTAGCAATTACCTACAGTGTAGATATGAATAGGGAACATACAACAATAATCTTTACGTCTGAGTCCGACATGGTGGTGGTGGATGTTTCTGTTACTGTTCCTTGTAGATTTGAGTTTTGAGTGAAGTATCTATAGATATTTCGACTTGTCACTGCGTTGTTGGCATACGCATAGGTAAAGGAGCACTGGCAACTTAGCTACGATATAATTAGACTCCCCATTCCAGCTTGGATCTTGCCGGAAACAAGGGTGGCTGTGCCGTGGGTCGTTTCGAGGGTGAAGCGAATGCTACCCAAATTTACACTACTCCATAATCTACTCCGTAGCAACGGCCAACTGGGGTCGATGGGGCAGAGCAGTCAGGTACGTGTCCTTTAATCTGGAGCATTTCCTCCCGACCTTTTCCAATCATCGTCAAGATATTCTCAGCATCAGACACAATGGTGGTCTATCTGTATGTAGTCGTATCTCTGGCGGTGATCTACCTTTTCAGGTACAGGCAGTCTCCAAAGCTTCCATCAAGTCTTCCACGGCTCAAGAGGGATTCATGGTCGCCATTTAGCTTACAATGGTCATATCTTTCTGATTGTCGGAACCTTTTCCTTGAAGCCTATGAAACAGTATGTCTCACCATAATTTGACGAGCTTTACTGACATCTCAGTACAACAAACATGGCAAGACTTGTGTTCTCCCCAGCATGGGATTCAGAGATGAGATTCATCTAGCATATCATCATGTTCAATGGGCAGCTTCACAACCTGATGCTGTTCTCAGTGCTAATGAAGGATTTCGAGAGATTGACAAAGGAGACTGGAACGCTGGTCACGCGGATTATATCCGAGATCCATGGCAAAATATCGTCATCAAGAAGGATATGGGCCGCTTTCTTGAGGTACTCGCTGCTGCCGTTGATGATGAGCTTCAATATGCTATCCCGGAATACATCAAGCCAGGCTCAGGTGACGAGGTTGATGTGTATGAGGCCATGAAATGGATCGTGGCTCAAGTCTCTAGTCGATTCACCATTGGCCTCCCCCTTTGTGAGTGTCTCAGCCTCGCGACGGACTCTAGCTAATTATCAAGGCCGTAACAAAGAATACTTGAAGGACTCAATTGCGTTTGGAGACTTGTTCATGATCAACTCTGGTCTGCTCATCTGCACGCCAGCATTGCTCAAACCGCTTGTCGGATTCATCGTCACTTTACCAACACGGTACAGACGATGGAAGATCAAAAAGCACATCGGACCTACTTACGAGGAGAGAACGACTCAATTGCTGAACCCGGAGCTCTCTGAGAAGAATGAAGAGCCGGTAGATACTCTGCAAATGATGATGAGATACGCCATCAACAAGCATGGTAGTAACATCAAGCCCCATGAGATCAGCGACAGACTTTGTTTAGCAAATTTCGCATCTTTTCATCAGACGGCAATTGCTATCAGTAATGTCTTGATCAACATTGCTGCATCAGATGCCGAGTTCAACACTATTTCTGTCATTCGAAAAGAAATGGCTGATGTCCTTGGAGAGAGTGGTGGTGTCTTTGACAAAGCCTCCGTTTCCAAAATGATTCACACGGACAGTATTTTGAGAGAATCACAGAGAACACATGGATTTGGAAACAGATCCATGATTCGCAAGGTCATAGCACCAGGTGGTATCAAGGCCCCAGACGGCCAATGGCTCCCCAAAGGCGCAACGATGTCTATTCTCTCATATCCCGTTCATCAAGATGCCGATATCTACGAACATCCTGAGAAGTTTAATCCCTTCAGATTCTCCCAGATGAGAATGGAGAGTCGAGATGAAAACGCCAAAGAAAAGAGCCCAGCATTATCATTTGTCTCTACCTCATCAACCTACCTGCCATTTGGCCACGGGAAGCATGCCTGTCCAGGACGTTTTCTGGTAGACTTTGAGTTGAAGATGATCATACATCAAATTCTCGATCTTTATGATATTGAATTGCTCCCTGAACATAACGGTGTTCGGCCGGAGAATCCATGGATGGTGGAAGCTGTTATGCCGCCTGTTGGAGTTAAGCTGAGGTTCAAGAAGAGAGAATCTGCGTAGGATGTTATTAGAATCTGGATGAGATATTAGATAGAAAACCCGAATCTAAGCAATTTTCGTGGTAAACCGAGCTCTTCATATTCAATTCCAGTGTCCTTTCATGCCAACATACGCCAAAAGCACCAATATAGCCAGGTGTAGTGGCAGTGCATGAAACAAGGTCCCTGCTTACCCCTGCGCATAGCTCAAGTGGGTAGCTCTGTAGTCGGCACATAAAATTGCTCGTTGTGTTAGATTTCCTCCTCGTCCACTTCACGCTTCACCATGGCTCAAATTGCTGTTTTCTTTTCCTATTACCGGCCTTGGGCCATTTGCGCTCTCGCATTTTCAATCTATATCCAAGTAATCTGTGATAAGAATTATTCTATCCGACATGCCCCAATCTACCTGGGAAGGTATCTGTTGGCTTTCTTGAGTGTTTGGGGTTTCTACTTGGTTTTTCTGTATCACCGGTTCTTCAGCCCTTTGAGGCACCTACCGCAACCAGAGGTATGAATCCATGTTTCGACGAGGATTTGAACTGACCCTTTCAGGTCGCAAGCTTCATCAATGGACATTGGGCGGAGTCTGTTAGTGAGCCCGCTGGACTGCCATTCCGACATTGGATGAGGACAATTGAAAACAACGGATTAATCAGATATAAGTGAGTACAGAAAGTCCTCTAATCAAGCTGAGCTGACCATTAAGGCATCTTTTCAACCAAGAGAGACTCGTTGTCACCAGCCCTGAAGGCCTTAAGGAAGTATTGGGTCAGAATAGTTACGACTATGTCAAGCCTCACCTTCTCCGTGCCATGGTTGGCAGGATCTTAGGCTACGGACTCCTACTTTCAGAGGGAGATGTTCACAAGGTATTTTACTCGAATATGAAATATTTCAGCGCTGACCGTCGCAGATGCAAAGAAAGAACTTGATGCCAGCTTTCAGCTTTCGCCACATCAAGGAGCTGTATCCCGTCTTCTGGAGCAAGGCACAAGAGCTCGTCCA
Organism: Fusarium anguioides; assembly: GCA_012977745.1. Classification (NCBI taxonomy): domain Eukaryota; kingdom Fungi; phylum Ascomycota; class Sordariomycetes; order Hypocreales; family Nectriaceae; genus Fusarium; species Fusarium anguioides. Next base: position 74,955 of record JAALXK010000194.1, on the reverse strand, counting down.
TGGGATTGAGAAGGAACTTAATGATGAGTCAACTTCAGAGATCGACATTGTCGACTGGGCGAGTCGTGCGTCTCTAGATATCATCGGCGCAGCTGGAATGGGCCACGAATTCAAGTCTCTCGCGGATCCCAGCATCGAAGATACCATGAAGATGTATGGATCAATGGTTAAACAGAGTCGCGGTGCCAAAGCTTTGACTGTTCTTCAACTTGTTCTTCCATCCATCATCACAGACCATCTGCCTTTCCAAAGAAACATGGGCGTCTTGGCGGCTTCCAGAGCAGCGAGAGAGACGTCCCAGCGGCTTATTAACGCCAAGAAGGTTCAGATGGCTGCCAAGGAGAAACTATCGCCTGATATAATCTCTACAGCACTTGATTCAGGTCATTTCACTGATGACGGTCTCGTTGACACTATGATGACCTTTTTGGCTGCTGGACACGAGACCAGTGCTGCAGCCCTGACTTGGACAATCTTCCTACTCGCAAAGAACCACGACGTCCAGGATCGTCTTCGAGAGGAGATCTGTGAGAATGTCGATGGTCTTGAGGATGAAATGGACGCCAAAAAGCTCGACGGTCTTGCATATCTTCATGCAGTTTGTCAAGAATCACTGAGACTCTACGCGCCAATTCCTTTTACTGTCCGCGATGCCCTGAAAGATACTCAGATCCTCGGAACTTTTGTCCCCAAAGGCACGATGGTAATTCTTTGTCCATGGGCCATCAATAGAGCCCACGAACTCTGGGGTCCTGATGCAGATGATTTCAACCCTGAGCGTTGGATGGCACCTGGACAAGCCAACTCGGGCGGTTCAAAGAACAACTACGCAAACTTGACATTCCTACATGGTCCACGGAGTTGTATTGGGCAGAAATTCTCTATGGCTGAACTCATGGCTCTTACGTGTGCCTTGGTTGGTCGATTCAAATTCGACATAGCGAAGGATTACGAGGTACGGGATATCACAGATGGGATTGTAGCCAAGCCAGCTAAGGGGTTGAAAGTGTCTGTGCAGGAGATTCACGGTTGGTAGAGCACAAGCATCAAATTAGCGCATTAAAATGTTTTCGGAAGGATTTGTCCCGACGTATCTCAACCAACAGTGTATCATGAAACATAAAGCTACCAACTGAAGGGGCTGTGTACGACATGTCCCAAAGCTAATCTGTGCTTTTGACAGACTACGTGTCGTGCCAAGGGTCCTGTCTCCATACTTATTCTCACCCCGTAAGATCAAGCCTCGTCCACGCCCTACCCTGTCGCTTTAAAACAATTAAACAAGCAATATGCTTGTTTATCGGTTCGAAAAGAAAAATACTACCGACTGTTGGCTCTAGTATCAAATGACTCGAAATAGAAGACTGAGCGACTTGTTGGTCCTGGGATCCGTTGCAGATCTAACTCCGCAATTGTGTCCTTCATTCTGGGGTTTGAGGTTTTCGCTCTTCTTCAAGAACTGAGGAACTCAATGTTTCTCGTCTTTCCTTAAGGTACGACTTCATCATCAGTTTCCTCAGCTGGTCGGAGTGTTTTCATATTTTTCAATCTTCAATTATTCCACCATGTCCATAGCAACTGGCTCCTACGCTCGAGGCGATCTTCTCAATGGCTGCAAGGAGCTCATTCCAGGCCTAAAAAATGCCTACGGCTATGTTCCCAGTCTTGCGGCGGGAATCGTCTTTGATCTTATCTTTGCTGGCACGGGAATTTACCATATCGTTCGTTCGTTCCAAAAGCGCAAGTCCACGTCGTACTTGTTAGCCATCGCTTCATACATCGAACTTATCGGTTGGATCGGTCGAACGTGGTCGTCTAAATGCGCCTACAACAAAATCGCCTTCCTCCTGCAAATCACGACCCTCGTCGTTGCTCCCATCTTTGTCGCTGCAGCCATCTATGTTGCGCTCGGATACCTCATCAAAGCGGTCGGACCTCAATACTCCGTCATCCGTCCCAAACTTTACCTCTGGATCTTTCTCGTGGTTGATGTGCTTGCACTCCTCATCCAGGCGGGCGGTGGTGGTCTTGCTTCTGGAGCAGCCAACAAAGGCAAAGACACCAAGCCTGGCGCCAATTTGATGGTCGCTGGTATCATATTTCAACTTGTCAGCATGACTGGCTTTTGCATTCTGTTTGCCATCTTCGTCTGGAGAACCCGTGGTCTTGAACTTGCCATGGGTCAACAACGTGTCATTTACGCAACCATCATCTCCGTTATCTTTGTGTATATCCGATGCATCTACCGAACGGTTGAGCTTCTTGAAGGATGGAATGGGACGTTGATGAAGACCGAAGGGTACTTTATCGGGCTTGATGGTGTTTGTATCGCAGTCGCCATTTCTATTTTCTGTATCCTTGATCCAGCTGTACTTCTTGTCGATACCAAGGAGCCTGATTTGTCGTTCAATGAGATCAACACTGTTTCTACAAAGTGATCTCATATGTCAACATCTGATAAAAACTGTTATAAATAGCAAGACCTGCCCTTTTCTGTTAGGGTTCCTTCAAAAAATTCCTCATTCAACATGTTTCGTGTTATCTACATGCCTTCCTAAGGTCCATTAAGTCTCACGACAATGTACGATAGCCAGGACTAAGCCAATGCCATATGAGTAACATAGAGAGCTAATCGTATGGTACTGAGTAATCAATTACAAAAAGCTCATGCACTGCTGACTTCCAACCAAGACGCTGTCGCCATTATCTTACTCATCAAGACGCGCTTCAAAGTCAAAATCGGAGTTCTCGGGAAGCGGCGCACTCATGGGGACTTCCAGGTCCGGAAACAGACTGAAGTTCCATTCTGGGTCTTCATCGGTATATTCGGTGCCATCTCCAAGGACTTCCATGTTTCCTGTATATCGAGGAGCGTCGACATCCATAATTTCTGCATCCTGAGAAACACCACTTTCCTCATGAGGATTAAGTCCTCGACTCATGGTCAACTCCGTATGCTGACCAACCTCTCGAGAGCTTTTGTCTGAAATTCGGGATCGTGTTGTGTAGACGATCGGATCGACCAATGGGTCTGTTAAAGCAACTCGAGCGGTCTCTAATAGAGGGTGTCCCTTTCGAGCAAACTCCGGTAGAGCGGTATTGGATTGAGCTGGTCGTAACTGAGAGCTGGGAGCAATAGGGCCTCCTGACCCCCTGAAAGCAAATAAATTTTCCAGAATAACTTTTGTCATTTCCGTTATGTATTCAGGAGGGAGGAATCTTCGGAACACCTCGGTGAGTATAAACGTGGCCTTTGAACGCGATACGGCGATCTCGATGAAAGGCGAAATTGGGCATTCATGATTTGGGAAGCAGATGCGCTACATTGCGTACCACTGGTAAATCTGAGAAACCTCACCAAGGTCTTGTCCAACTGGAGCTTTGCCTTTCCCATTAGGAATGGTCAATCCTCCATGTCGAATGCGAGTGGCTTCATCGTGACTCTCCAGCTCCTCGGGTGTCATGACTCCAGTTTCTGCGATGCTTGCAGCTCCAGAGCATGCGCCAATTTCCTCGTGAATGTCGAGTTTCCGGAGGGCATGGACACCATAGAAATGATGACGGCATTTCTTGCAATGGGTGACACTATGGAAAGGGTCTTGATATGGTGCATTCTGCACCAAATGCATCATCTTGATGTGATCCTTTACGTCCTCCATGGTCCTCAGCTCAGGAATTCTGCAGTCTCGGTATCGAATAGGATCGAATTTGTGGAACGGGCAATCGAGTACTCCTGCTGGCGGCAGGGTCATGACGGGATATGGTGCTCCATCTCGGGGGTCTGGTAGCGTGGCATAAGATGGCAATTGGGGGGTATAGTTTTGCTGGGAGTGGTGCTGGGACTTCATGATAAGAGAAGCTGATTATCAAAGATGAAAGTGTGATGGAATCCTGAGAATATATATGGAGGAACAAGGTTTCAGAATCAAAGAGACGAATGGAAGATAGGACGACATCAAGGCCTGGTCGTAGTTCTTTCCTAAATTCAATAACGAGCCCGAAAGGCAGATTGCATGAGTAGCTAATTATTACCTGAGGAACAGGGGCCACTGAATTGTACCCTACCTAATTCCTCTCAATGTTTATCTCTTTCTTAAGTATTCTTGAACACACGTTAGGATATGGGAATGGATAGAAGTTGAATCAGGGTTTGCTGTGCTATCTATGATAATTACACCAAGTCCAATGTTCAATATTGGAAACAGGAGATCAAACTCCTACCACCCCAGTTGGTACTATCCCATTTGGTTAAGGTGTTATCGTTGGCTGGTTACCAACTGCCTTTAAGCGGACTGAAGCCTTTTGACGTCTTGTATTTAATCATGATGCTAAGGGAGCGGACCATTGGCGGAATAATATGCTCCCTCGGGATCATAATGCTGACACGTCCTGTCTTGTTCTGGCACGTCTTGCCCTGCTCCCTATTGCTCTTTTGCGTATTTCTGTGGCATTTATTGCTCTGGTATGCCTTCTTCTGGCATGTTTTGTCCTGGTATGCCCTGTTCTGGTATATACTGGTCCGGTATGGATTGCTCTGGTGCGTATTGTTCTGGTGTGTCTTGCTCTATCGTCTCTTGTTCTGGAGAGTATCCTTCTGGTATATCTTCTGACGCATATTGGTTTGGTGACTGTTCCTCTGGTATGTCTTCTGGCGCGTATTGGTCTGACGAGTCTTCTTCTGATGCGTCTTGCTCTGATGTATCTTGCCCCGGCGTGTCTTGATGCGATCGATGTCGAGATTTCCGAACATATCGCGCAGTGTATTTTGGTGAGGGCTCTTGAAGTCGATTCAAGAACTCCCCAATAATCCCTTCGAGCACCGCCGGGTCGAGAACAGTGTGCATATGTTGAGTTTCGCGTAGGATGTCTCCAATGTCCGAACGACGAAGTGGCATTTCGTTCATGCCTTGAGACCGAATAATGAATATGGGAACAAATGATGCTGGGATAGTCCGATACGGAAAGCAGAGCTTCCAAATATCCTCCCATTTTGTCACATCATCGTCTTCTCCGTCACGTATTCTTATGAGTTGTAGTAACTCATGAGGCCGCACAATACCTGTCTCTGCAATATCCTTCTTGTAGCACCCTTGGATTGTATGCTCATCCATCTCCTTCCTTGCCTTCCCGCTAGAAAAGGCTTGGCGGCAGTTATCGCAGCGGTAAATGCTTCTGTGCATATGAAAGTATTCGATGTGCGTGGTGAGCATGTCTATAGTGATTAATACCTTGATCTTGTTACATCTTGGGTATTGGAGAGGGTCGTGAAGGAAAAAGGGGCACGGCCACCCTTGTGAATCGTGATGTTTGCTCTCCATGATGCAGTAAGTGGATGATTGATGTAGATAGCAGAATCAAGACGAAGATTGTTGATGATGATGGTGATGTCAAGTACAAGGTCAAGTTCAAAGCACCGCTCATTGCATCTCTTACTCATGTGTATGCCTTCCCAGTCCTTCGGGGGGATTCTCCTGCTAAAATTGGCTGTTCCACCCACGAAGGAGGAACAACGGAAGGTAGCAGGGATTACCTTATCCCACAACACTTGGAGAAAGAAAGAGATACGGCTGTCATAAAGATTAGAAATTACAAAGTTTTGGGTCCTGACTGATTAATAAGATATGCCATTCTGGTTGTCTTCTGGTCTCCTTTCCATAATCAGTGCATTGCTGAATGATCAGCTGGAAGACCTTGAAGTTCTGCTTCGAGGTTGACTCGCCAATGCGTTCGTTTCTCGTATACAAATATAGACCAAATATTACTAATGATACTCTCAAATAATCTTAGTGATATGATACTAAGAAAAGAGTTTTTGATTTGGTTAACCTAGTCTATCAAGCTGTTGTTTCGAAAAGAAGTTATCTTTCTCTGAGTACTTGAAGGGGTGAAAGTTTATGGCCACCGCTAATTTCAAGAAACAAAGACCAGAAGGAAAGATATTAAAAGAAGTATGATAACTCCACCATGATAATCCGATTTAGATACATAAAAGGAAAGTGAAAATACACACCACCGCCCAGTTACACTTCTAGAAAATATTTGTTTAACTTGATATACAGCTTTATTTGGCAGCCAACAGACTGCTCGACGAGTTGTGGTTGTCGATCATGTCGTTTATCAAGTCTTCCAACACTTGTCGAGCGACTACATTGTGGTTGTTCTCTTCTTCCCCCACTTCGGCGCAGTGCTGTTGTTTGAGAAAATTAGAGACGTATTTCTGACCATCAGTATTCCAAAAGTCATAGACCATTGAGACACTTAGCCCGCAGCCATGGTCAAGGTATGGAGAGCACGGCTGTTTTAAAGCCGGGGAAACCGTCTTCCAAGCCTTAAACCAGCTTTCCTTCTCGCCCATGCTGTCCCAATCCCTTAGAATCAAGGCTGCTTTCTGGTCTTCACTAAGCCCAGTCAAGGATTCCTGATCCAACTTATTGCAGACTTTGGCGAGCACATGACTGTCCCGATCAAGCAAAGAATCAAATGCTTTGTGGCAAATAGGACAATAAGGAGATCTGTCATGATCCCGCAGAAGATGCTCTACCAGAGCTCTAATTGAACGCAAACCGGCTTTGAAGAGGCATTGCTGGTGCTTTTCTGGATCTTGGACATAAAAAGGACAGGCAAGATGAAAGAACTCTTCTTGACGAGCCGGGCGAGAGACTATGACAAGTCCCCCATCGCTGGTATCATCTTCTTCTATTTGTGAGATTTGTGAGAAATCTAATCCCGATTTTGATGATTTGCGACGCTTCCGAGGGCGCAAGTGACCCTCTGGGAGCTCCGTGTAATTTACTCCTGTCCTCCAGCGCTTGAACCTTTCATGCAATAGTGGTCGTAGTTGCTGCCTTTGTGCCTGAGACCTCTGGTTGTGGTCTGCATCAAGCTCTTGAGTAGTGTCCTCTTCACTGGACGACACGTCTTCGTCACAGCTCCAAAATGACTCTTGCCAGTCACCTTCACTTCCTGGTGACAAGGGTGGAGTCTGGTGGCGACCCGGTGAGATGGATTGACTGGCTATTGGTGATATGCACAGCCCTGTCCAGGTTCGCTTTGGGCCTTTGAGAGGCGGTACCTGATTTGATTTACTGGTCCCTGGTTTTGTTGACAGTGGCAAATTACTCTTCGATCTGGATCTGTCTTTGTTGCCCTGTGAGGAACGATCTGAGGCCATGATGGTAGTGAGGTTGATGGAGGAACTAAGGTGGGGAAAACAGGTTTGGGCTTGTGATAATTTCCTTCCAGAAGCGAGGTTAGAGACGGAATTGAATGAAAGAAAAGAGGGCTGGAAATTGGAATTGCTCATCCCCAGATGCTTTCTCTCGTACGTGTAGTTGTTATATAGCTGATGCTTAAAAGTGGCTGTTTCTACATTTTCAGCTAGGCTGGAATTTAAAAACAAAACAGCAGTTTTGGAATGATGTGGTATCGTATCACCCAATAGTATCCCCACCTGTCAATATTTGGCCCCCAAACTGTTCGTTTCAACCGCCAATCACAAGCGCTCACCTATCGCACCACACATTCGTGGAGGATGTGCAGGGACCCCTCACCCGACAAGTCCCAAACGCCCGAAAGAAGTCAAGAATTATACGCAAGCGTTGCAGATTGATAGAACCACGAAGTAGCACCAAAATGGTTACATACAGATCAAGCCTAGCCACCCAGTCAGTCGTGGACTCGTGGATCACCGGTGATGACTACTTATCTCATAAGGACAAGCTCAGACCGGACTAGTTTGCCAGGCTACCAGGATGAAAAAGGCATGGGACTCCGAATGACTAGCGAGCATGATACCGCCATTACAGACAATGATCAGTCCATGCCCTCCCTGTTCGGCTGTCACAGACTGCAACTCTTTATTCAATATTGCTGAGGCTCAGCGAGCCTTGGCCATTCCATGGGTCCAACTTACTAACATATGCCGCGTAACTTCAAATTACAATTCCTGCACGATGGGTATTAAGGCGGCTTGAAAAAACATTTCACTGCTATGACCTTGATGATCTAACCGCGACGAAACAATAACCACCACGTTACGAGGCCCCATCTTCCCCAATCATTCTGGAGATTTCAACGGCCAATACCAAAAAGTTGCATTGGAGGCCATCCAGATTAGACCGCATTGAGCATTGACGATATTAATGTTGGGTATCAAAGCAGCATGGAGCAATTCGACCAATTGGGCTGGTAAACAAGGTTGAGGGCTTAGGGCTGATTGGGCCCAATTGCTATTTTTTCTTGTTTCAATTCAAGCTGTCCACAATATTTCGTTAGGGAGCTCGATATCTCCTCAAAAAAAGAACCTGTCGTAGTTTTTCATGGAGAAAACCAGCTCATTAGGCAGAAATATACTACTTTCAGCCTGCCTAACCCATCACTTTCATCAGCTCGGATTCACTGTTTCTCAGGCATTTATAAGTACTTCGGTTAAAGCCATAACCAATGAGGTAGCATAAACACCACGTACGAGTACACTTCGAAGCGAATGGTGATGCCTGGGGAGGCTTGAACCAGGATGATGTGAGACTGGGCGGTCGCTGCGCAATAATCCTGTTTGCCAACCTGTCCTGTACAGGAGTTGGCCCGATTGCGCACCGAGCTGACAGCCCCCAACAGTGAAGAAATATGATACCGGGGTCTAATCTATTCCCGGGTCCGATGTCTGGTTGAAACTGTGAAAAGGAGCTTGGCGATATTCGCAAGGCTCTACGAATAATTGTACAGAAAACCTTCGAACAGTTGATGAAAGTAGTATCACGGTTTCCATATTTGGTGTCTTGAGTGTTTTAAATCAACAATATTGTCGTAGGATAAAAAGAATGGTTGGTGTAGTACATATCTTTCTACGCACAAAAGGTCATCGGCGGCGTGCGGCTGAAAGGATATATGGGAACTCAAAGAAAGCATCTCAAGGGCCTTTGGGCTATTTTGAACATGGAAGTTTGCACTGTTGGTCCAGGAATACAGCACAGATTCTTAGGGGCACTAATCATGGTTAAGGTTTCGCTTCCAGGCTAGCCAGGGGGTGCAAGAGCCCAGGTTGATTTATTTGTCTGACCGCCCTAAGGTTGATGTGATAGAGATGTAACTCTTGGTCCCAAAGCAACATTCCTGGGCGATGTACATGCCGTATTGGCGGACATCTGGTAAAGTCACACCTAAATCTTTCTGTACTTGTGTAGAACAGCAGCCATTGTCATTTCTATTCGATTATAATGTCACACCACTGAAACTGCAATGGAAGAATTATGTAACGTTTATTTATTATTACACAAGCCATGTTCCCCTACACGCAAGGGAACGTATTACAAAATACTGCCTCGCTGGATAGAATACGCGAAGGGTCTCAATATCGGTTAGTTAAATGGTTGGGTAGAATTTGGTGGGGAAGGTGACTTTGATCAAGAGTAAAGCAATTCGCCTGTTGAGATGGAAAAGCTTTACAAAGCTGATTTGTCCAGAATAAATTACTTTTGGCGGTCTCTCTGATCATGTAAGATCGACGCGTACAAGCTAACCTGAATGGTAGAAAGACCTCTTTGTTGGTTATAGTTTTCTACACTTAACTGCTTGCATGGCCTGACTTTTGTAGGGAAAGATACTTTCAAGCCTGGAAATTAATAAAGAATATGTCGTGCTTCATCTCAGCATCCTAGGGAATTGCGTCTTCTTGTACCAATACATCAAGCTACCGCCCCTGTATGTGGGCGGCCTCCCCGTTTTTGTTTTTCCTGTTAGCTATATAATGTTATTTCGACACATAAAGTTATGAGTTTATGCAATCGTTATGAAAATGGTTGCGTCATATATCCATGAGAGCAGTCTGCCCAAACAGTCTGCATTTTAGTAATGAGATACAGGTGTATATTATTTCGCCAGCTACCGCAAAAGGAACAAAGATGTAAAGTTCGTCAATACATCTTGATTACAGGAAAGAATTTACTTTCAATAACTAATATCTATGGTAAATGCCGAGTCATTGAAACCGACGAACTAGAAGATCGCCACGCCGTTTGGGGGACTGGCCACTCCTCCAGGAACCTGGGATTATCAGCTCGATACATGATAGAATAATCTGAAGACTTACGTTAAGTGGCATACTCGAGAAGAAAAAAGACCATCGACCACGTTTCTCACATTCCTTACTCAACCGCTCCAGATCAAACAACTCACCAATTGGCATTCCCCATCCAGCCAAGAGCCATTCGTGCAGATAATAGTCAGTGTTCTGACATGGCCAAGCCTCCATACTGGGATGGTCACCAACAACTGCTGCAAAAGACTGATCCCAGAGCCACCGGAGGGTCTCTTCTGATGATTCAATGCCGTGAGCTGGTGGGGTCTTGTAATCGGCTAAGGTTTTACACTCATCATCGGAAAGTTTATCATAGGCTCGAACCCATCCTGAGCGGATGAAGAGAATATCGCCTGGTTGAAACGTGGTGCCTTGGCTTTTGGCAACTTCTTCCAGTGTCGAAACTGTAATTGATTTGGTTTCAAATGGTGTCAACTTGATGTTGTTCTTGTCAGCCCAGGATGCGTAGTCGAGTAAAACACCTCGTCCAACGATGCCACCCCGATCAACCCAAGCTGTAACAATTAGCATGCTATTCATGAATTCCAGATAAATCACCTACCGTGAATACCATTCACATCGGTAGACAAGAGATCGTCGAGAGTTTTGCCGTTGAACCAAAGCTTCTCCTTTTGATAAGCATAATGCCGAAAACCATCCCACTGAGAACTACTCTGCGTGTTGAACGTCAAGGTATCATCATTAACAGCACGAGGACTCTTCGGGGTAATCTCATGCTTGAAAGGCGCACGACCAAAACATGGTCGGGACATCCGATTGAGAGGCCAATCAGTTGAAACTCGAACGCCATCACGTATCTCTGCTGCAGCTTTGGCAACAGTCTCCGGAGTCAAGAGGTTGAGAGTGCCACATTCGTCGTCATCGCCAAACAGGCCCCAGGCGTTTCCGTGAGGACCGTCTTTCCGCAGTGGAAGAGAGTCGAACAAGGGCTTAGAAGTCATCTTTATTAGTTTTAAAATTTAACTCTGTTTAAATTCGATTGATGTGTGTTGATGTTGGCTGTTCATATCAGGTTGCCATATCGGGAGATCCCCGCCTTTTGAGGGGAAGCCCGGACAGAAGCCCGACCAAAACTTGTGTTTCCATCATTAGAGGCACAGTAAAAAGAACTGAACCAGATCTCGTCTATGAATATTTGCTCATAATACCCATGTACCTCTAGGTTGGTATGAAAAAGTTGACTATCAAGTTATTGCACACCTCTGGTTCGGATTTCAAGGAGGAGGGCGAAATCTACCTTTGTATTCTCTGAAGCTATGGCATGAAGCCCCTATGCTACTCCCCAAGAGAAGAAATTCTGATTTCCACAGTCGACCGACTGTAAAATATTACTCAGAGTTAAGGAGCCTGATTCAATAAGCAAATACTAGTGTAAGGTAGGACTGAAAGCATAGCCTTTTCTACCTAGCAAGTCCAAAAACTATTTTTTTCTTCTTTTATTTTCACCCAAAAATGTATCTGCCTTGAGAAGGAAGTGTTTAAGTCGAGATCCGAGTACCTTCATTTAATCAAAACTGAGAGAAACAATCTCGACTTTTGTAAAGGGCTGTGCACTATGACAAAGAGCGAGATAAATCTGAACTAGTTTCTACGAAACAGTGAGGGTAATGAGGGTTTGTAAATAATGGTCAGGGTTGTAGACCAGGGCAGCCTCCGACCTGTTTATTATATTCATAGGTCGTATCGGTGCTATCTGAAGACTGGGCTATCTAATTCTTAGTATAGTGACATAATGGGGGAGTTCCACATTGTTGACTATACGTTTCTACTATGCAAAGCTTTTCCTGCCGCCATAGGTGCTTGAGTGAATTAACTAACCTAACTATGTACCTAGTTATTTTGACGAACTAGGTCCCCGGATAACCCGTTACGACTCCTCGTTTAACACCCCCCCGCACACCGGCTCATTGTCAGCAAGTCTATTGGCTATTCTCTTGCATATTATGAGGGGTTCGTGCCCGGCTCATGTTAGCCGACCCGTCTCGGTAATATAAATCATGTATTTATAGTACTGTCGGACCACGTTGAGTGTAGTTTATCTCTGTTGAACTCATTTCGATACAAAAGTTGCATCCAGATCACCAGCCAGAAATCTAACAGCCATCAACCATGAATGATTCTTTCGTTGAATCTACTCAGCCAGTCCCTCACTGGGAATCTCGGGCTGAAAAGAAGCGCACCCAGTCTGCCCAAGCCATCCCAACTTCATGGAAGCTCCCCTCCCATGTTCTGGACATGCTGAAACTACCGCTAGATTCGAACAAGAATAATCTCATTGCACTTGATATTCCGCGTCGCTCTGGAATTCTCACCGAGGTCGAACTTGAAATCACTGAATCTTTCACTACGAGCGAGCTCATAAAGAAACTTGCTACTGGAGCTTTCACTGCTGTTCAGGTTGTTACTGCATTCTCTAAGAGGGCGGCGATCGCTCAACAGTTGGTATGATGGGCTCCCCCGTCGCTATAGATCACACACTAATATCAATGCAGACCAGTTGCCTCACGGAAACCTTTTTCCATGAAGCAGAGTCTCGTGCTCGTCAGTTAGACGAGTTAAGAGAGAGCGGAAAGCTCGCTGGGCCTCTCCATGGCCTCCCCGTCAGCCTCAAAGACTGCTTCCATGTCACTGGTACCGAAGCCACCATTGGTCTCGTTGCTTATCTGGATGATGTTTCCAAAACCAACTCCCCTCTCGTAGAGATCCTTCTATCTCTTGGAGCAGTTCCATTCGTCAAGACCAATGTTCCACAGACAATGATGGTAACTGAACCGCTGACAGCCTTTCTAACTCATGCCAGTGGTTACTGATATGGTGTGTAGACAGCCGATTCTCATAACAACATATTCGGTCGTGTCCTGAATCCATGGAATACCGCTCTTGGGGCCGGTGGGTCAAGTGGTGGTGAGGGCGCACTGATTGCGTTTCGCGGGTCCCCTATTGGTATTGGAACTGATATAGCTGGTGGGCCATTTTACCTCACTCAGTCGTTGATTCTGAAGCTCTGACATGGCACCCAGGTTCGATTCGTATACCCGCTCTCTGCTGCGGGACATATGGCTTCAAACCAACAGCTGGACGTATCCCGTATGGAGGCCAAAGAGGCTGCAGTGATGCCGGTCTCAAGTTTATTCTTGCCTGTGCTGGTCCATTATCCAACGATATGGAGAGTATTGAGACATTGACCAAGCTGATCATCAAAAGTAATCCAGCAAAGCTTGACTCAACAGCTATCGACGTCCCTTGGAGAGAAGCACCTAATATAGAACGAAAGTTAAGACTGGGTGTCATCCCAGAAGATCCCTCTTATCCCCTTCACCCACCAGTTCGGAATGCCGTTGCCCACGCTGCAGCCAAATTGAAAGCAGCAGGACACCTCATAATCGACTTGACTGCCGAAGAATGCCGAGTCGCGGAACTAACTGAGATTGCATGGGGTCTTTTTGGACTAGACTCCACGGGGAGCCGTATCGTCTCTGATGCTGGAGAACCTTGCATTCCCTCTCGAGATCGGGTCACTTCCGAGTTCAAGCGAGTCATGATGACACATCTCCCAGACCTCACCACGCTGAGCCCATTGCAGAAACTTTCCTTTCTGAACGTCAGAAAAGCAGCTGCTTTAGAAGCGTGGCGCATGGTATGGCAAACACATGATCTTGATGCCGTTGTCGGGCCAGCTGCCCAGAACACTGCTGTGAAGCACGACGATTATGGAATGCCTCCTTATACCTGCTTCCTTAATGTCCTAAACGTAGGTCGTCTCTGATCCCACCCGATAGCCCATTGTTGACATGGTTATAGTATCCCGCTTGTGTGATTCCCTTCGAGAAGGCCATACCTGTTCCTGGCCCAGGGTTCATGATAGGCAATAAGGAAGCGGGTCCGCCTTGTAAGCTCAGTCTTGAGTATTTATATCCAGAAGGCTGCTAACGCGCATAGATGATCCCGAGTTGACCGAATACTCCCCTTGTTCGATCCAAGTCTTCACAAGTTCAATGCGGGACGAGGAGTGCATTAATATATCGTCCATTGTCGACAAGGTTCTCAGAGAATAGCGGGTATATCATCCGTAGAGGCTAAGCATTCGGTAGATGTCATACCAAGACATTGTGCCTTTATCATCGAGAGCTTTCCAAAAGATCGTGACCACTCGTTGAACGTAATCTGTAAACCCCGATGACTGTCCGACCAACTTGGGAATCTTCGATAGCCAAATCTCTCTTGCGTCCTCGTCATGCAACTCAAAGCATGCTGCTATGAGTGGAAGCGTGATATTTATAACACATTTTTCGGTTGCGGATTGTACAAGATCTAGTTGACGCAAGAGAGAGGTAGCCATAGCCAGTCCGGGCTCGTTGTGAGTTCCAAAGGAGTAGCGCAATCGATGTATTAAAAGGAGGGTTCCCATCTTCATGACCTGTGCCTGGCAAAGTATTCGTGAGATTTCAGCAGGCGACGAGTGTTGAGAAAAGCTGTTAGGTAAATGGGGCTGCCAGGCCTTGACAAGCTGCTCAACCTGGTCCAGATCCTCGAATTTATGATGCAGATCATCTATGGTAGCCTGAGATAGAGTATAGTTAATTTCGCATATATCGTAGAGATGCGGAAGTAATGGAGCAAAGATTCCAATGTAACGATCTACATGGTCATCGAACTCAGGTAGATGCCGAAATCTCAGGGTTGGCAGGGACCCGGCCATTAGGCAGTTGAGAATTTCAGGCAAGATTAGACAGGATAAGAATACGAGCTTGTCTGGACTCAAATCACAGCTCAACTCGTATGTACTCTTAACCAAACTCAGAGTCTGGCTGCATATAGACACCGAATTGGGCGCTGTTGAGCAATAGTAGGTAAACGATATGATCAACGCCCCCAAGGCTAGGCATTCAGAGACACCATGTTCTGTGTTCACATTATACTTTCGTAGCTGTTTCAGAGCTAGTGAGGCGTGCTTGTAGGGCTCAACAGCTGATCTAGATCCATCGGCTAGAGCTACAGCAAGGAAAGCGTCCTTCAAGGTGTCTCGTGAGATGATAAAGTGTGAGACAAGTAGTTGACGATGGCTTTCCCTGAAGCTTGGGCCTACCAACCAACGGTCCATAGAAGCGTCACTGAGGAGCAAATTTTGCATTAGCTGCTTCTCCAGGCTGGTCAGATTGTCAAACTGCGATATGGGGCGGGTGAGGACAGGGCTGGTCACTGATGCCCGACCAGCGATGGCCTTATAACTGGGCTTTGGTGTCGAGTCATGGTGGCTCGTTGAGATCGACAATTGTACCGGTTTTGTAAATAGGCGCGGGCGTCCAGGCCTCTTTGCCGGGCGCTTGTCTAGACACTGAAAACCCAAACGACGACAACGGGCGCAGCTGGTATCGGAACCCTGCTCCCAGTAACAACGTTCCTTTAGGGAATGGCAGCGGTCACAAGCGCGCCGGGAGGTAGGACGAGGCATACTTGGGCTGATATTTCGGGCATGAACATGTGGAAAGTTGTCAACTCTAACGCCTGACGCAGCCACCGAAGCAAGAATTATAAGTTGATAACTGATCCTCGGGCCGGTCATTATCCACGTCTCGAGATAAGCCTTTCCCCGCAAACTGACATTCTTGGGGCCTTTCCCGTCTTGGCAAAGATAAGTCGATCATGAACCAGGGTTTCAAATGATAGCGGGGAAACAAAGTGGCTGCCGTCAATCTCCGTGTGTCGTACGCCTCTATTGACTTAATTGAGCTTAGGTTAGGCACAATCGCCACTAGACTGGCTTTTATCTAGGAATTAACTTCAAACTTCACGAGAAGCCCAACCGAAGTTCTCAAGAACGAGATACGGCAAATCACAAACACTTTACAGGCACGACTCATAAGCGACAAAAAGATGAGAGACTTCGCTAACTTATAATTGTTGAAATAAAAACGTGCCCAAAGCTCGCTATCAATACTGCTTCATGACATAGTGGTCATACTTGCCTGCTAACTTAACACGGCACTTCCGTCCCCAAATCATCATGGGTATAGATGTCAAAGCGACTGCAGTAGAAATGCACCCTAAAATCACATACATATTATAAGTACCCATCCCATTCATCCATGGTGTGGCAGCGAATACGAGGACTGTAGCAATGGCATTGCGGATGAAAACTACACCAGTCAAGGCGGGACCGACGATCTTTGAGGGAACCGTTAGTATAGGGCTGGGGGCGTTTGACTTAAGACCGACTTACAAGTTGATAAGAGTCTTGCAAATATGTTAGAGCCATATCGCCACAGCCTCCAATAGCAAATCCAATGAAGCCTGCGCCTACAGCATTAATGATCCAAGGCATTCCCTAATCACTGTTAGCCGTCGCTCCTATTTTCTTTTCATATTGGAGTCAACTTACTTTGGCAATTGTCAAGCCATACATGAGGCATCCAATGGTCATGCACAGCCCAGGAGCTAAAAACAACCATAGTCGGGTCTCGGGCTCATAAATACCCCCTCGACGCTTTGCAATCTTCACAATGCTCCAATCCACAAGGGGTCCTCCAAAGATGGCCCCGAGAATTGCTCCAATGAACGGTGGAAGATTCATGTTTCCAACGCCAGCAGCTGTGAAGTTGTAAGGTGGTAGAGTATACAGAGTGCTCTGTGTAACGGCCAAGATAGACAGCATGGCAACAGCCCAGCCATATTGTAGTGCAGCGAACATGACGGCTGGGAATGTGAATAGAAGCTGGAATGGTTCGTAGATATCTCTCCAAATCGTGCGCTTCTGGTGAGTGGCATGTTTATCCAGAGTCAAGAATGCATGGCGTTTCCAGTAGGGCTTCATAGGGATACTGTGATCGATCTCGAAGGCCCTCCTATCTTGTGGCAGTACAGCCTCGTCGTTGCTATGCGAATCATCGTTTGAAGGGAAGGACGATTTGGTGATGCTGTTGGTCTTGCCAAGATGCGTATCATTAGTTTGGGATGTCGCAATGTGAACCTCTTGGCCCTGTAGCGGTGAAGGGATGTATTTAGATTCTTCGAGGAAGAAGATCATGAGGACACCAATGATGCCCGTGAAGACGGTACAGGACCAACAGGCCCAACGCCAACCCATTGTCACGGCAACTTGTCCCCCGTAGACGGGTCCCAGGTAGTTCTATCCTTGTTAGCAGAGGTTATCTCTAGGTTTATACGAATACCTACCCCGACAAGAACCATACCAAGATAGATACCATTCATGGTACCACGCTGATGGACGAAGAATAGGTCTGCGACGGTGACTTGAAAAAGAGCCTCATTGACGGCTCCAGCAACACCAGCAATGGCATTACATCCAAACATATCTCCAAGGGTATGTGTCTCGGCTTGCCAAGCACCAGCTGCAAACATGATAAAACATGTGGCAAGGTAAACTGGACGACGGCCGATGCGCAGAGCGATGGGAATGAAGATAATACAGCCAATAGCCAAGCCTACCATATTGACTGCATATCCGTTGTTCAATGCATCGTAGCTCATACCGAGCTCCTCGTTAAAGTTTTGCCAAAATGGTACACTCATGCACGGGCTTTGGTGGAGATTAGTCCTGAAGTGGCGTAAGTCTAGGCGGAATCGGGCTTACATTGCGAACATCATGGCGGAGTAGAGAGAAAGGAGAGTCATATGGACAGTTTTTCTCCAAGGACTCCAGTTCTGGAAAGGGTCAGCCTATGGTTTTCGCATTCATCAATTGTACATACCAGCGGTTGATTGGGATCCGAACTTGGCTGGGGAGCCAGAATCATATGGGTCGCTTGTAAATCATTGATGCGTTGCGTGCCCGGAGGCAACGATTCAACAGTCATTGTGTTTTCAGACGACATGATGATAGCGGATGGAGTTGTCAAGCACAACAAGAAGTCAACTAAAGGGATCCGACGATGTTATATGCCAAGCAGCTAAGATCACTGCCAAGCGCATCTTGTCTCTGCCGGAGCTCGATGCGGGGAACCCGGGACGCTAACGATCCCATCGCATCGTCGTTATCAAGCCTCTTCTCAAACATCCAATCATTTTGCTGAAAACCAACCGGCTTGTACCGCCGGCATCTCCACAGCCGAATAGGTAGGGAGATAATAAGCCGGTTCTGGACTACAGTTGGCCACAAGCCCCTGACGTTATCTAGGCTGATCTCTGAGACTCATGGGTCTAGGCACAGCTACTCTCGCAGTCTCATCCTTGCGGAACCAAGTTCCACATTCGGGTTTGTGGTCAATTTTGTTGCCTTTTAAGAAGTGCACATGATAGCTTGCATTTGGACTTATGGGTCGCCTGCATGTAGAAAAGATAGCAATCGATGAACAGACACGATTTGGTTGTGTAAGTTTAGAACATTTCCTGCCTGCCGTCCATTCCAACGCTAAATCTAGGCCCTGTTATTTACTGGGGAATGCACTGACAAGCGATTCCAGCGCCCGCTCCAGAGTAAGAGACTCCAGCCTCTTCTCAGTGATGATAAATGATTTTGGTAGCCATGTAGGCCTCACCTCACCAATTGCCATCTTGGCTACTGCTTGACCACTCAACCAGCATTTGTCCATTCCGTGACCGTTAAAACCAGCCGCAATCCACTCTCCATTCCCCGCTCTCCCCGTAACTCTCTGTGCCAAGTTGCCTATCAGGGGCAGTCCATCCCCAGTAAAACCCATGATCCCCGACCAAACCTTCTTGACCTTTGCATCCTCGGCATCGATAAGTATCTTGGAAACAATAGACGAGATATGATCTTTCGCTGTGGGACTGACTTCCGAATCATCGCTCGTGAACAGGTTGTTAACCTCTTGAGTCTCACCTCCAATCACGATCTCTCTCGTTTTCGCGTTCTGTTGCGCATAATAGAGTCCAGTTGTCAGAGTTCCTGTTTCTGGATTATAGCAGCCCTTGTGGGCTTTAGTCCATGACAATTCGCTTCCGAGTCTCGGGAACGAATCGCCCGGATCTTGTACCGAGACGGTGCCCCTAAGTGGATAGACCTTCCCCATTAGGTTGGGCAATAGATATGAAGAGTATCCATTCGTGCAATGGATGATCTTTTGTGCTCGCATAACACCTCGTGGAGTCTCTACCAAGTAAATCTGGTCACTTTGACCTTTGACCTCTTCAGAGGATATGGAAAGTACGGGAGTATTGGTCTCGATGCTAAACCGATTTTTATTGGCGTCCAGTAAATGTTTTTGGAGAATAGTGATAAGGCGATATGGCCAAAGCGCCGCAGCACCCTTTTGTTCGGAGACAGCAAATCCATGTCGGTACTTATACTTATTCTGAGAGGAACAATGTCAGCGGATATGTCCAGTGTAGAGCAACTCAATTTACCTGGATAATATTTTGATCTTGAATAAGTCCATACTCGAGGGTAGTTTGGTCAACAGTAGCTTTCATCAGGTCCAAGGAGTGTTTTAAGTGTTCCAAGGTTTCCTCGTCCCCGATTGCGGCAGTGGCATTGACTTCACGAAGCTCAACGGCATCTTGCTCAGAATCATTGAGCTGAGCGACAATTGCCTTGAGCTCTGCGATATTAGACTCAGAGAACCGTAGGATTTTGACGGCTTCTTCAATGCCTAACATGTCGGCAAGGTCTCCGAAGCGATCACAGATATCGGAAACGAGATGGCCACCATTACGACCTGTAGCACCACTGCAAGCGGTACGAGCTTCCAGCATAGATATTCGCAAGCCCTTTGCTCCAGGATGATTAAGCAAAGTGCGAGCGACGCTTGTGCCAGTGACACCAGAGCCAATGATGACGATGTCTGTTTCAGGAGGTAGATCATCTGATTGAATATCATAGATCAGTGAAGGAGGTTCCTGCCAGTAACTTTCAGTTGGGTGAATGGAAGGTAGCCCAGCTGTGATACACAGTCGGTTATTGACCTGTTGGGCAAAAGCTGCTGAGATTCAGTAGTCGACACGCTAAGCGAGGAATAAGGCTTAGTGACTTACAGTCTCGAGACATTTTGAGAGCAAAGTCTGATTTTTCTCTGGTTGTAGCTTTCTTTGATAAACGATCACGGTTTGATAATTGGACTTGAACATATTCCCGTTATTTATAGCCACAAATGGTGTTTTGAACACCCGCATAATCGTAGGACTGAAGGTTCTTCGTAAATTTAACTCCCAGGCGGCCAATTAACATTGATCCGATTGGATAGTGTTGGTAAATGAACTAGTCTACGTAACCCGTTATGGCCAATATTCTGCAGGATGGAAACTGTCACAATTAGAGTCGGTCGAAATTTCCTCTTAATTACGTATAGTTTGAGCCAAAAGAGATCAGTAGAGGAGCATTCCTGGATTCGTCAAAAAAATTAATTTTCACGATCCGTCCATACTTCCGATTCGCTTCTACTAGTTAATCTTCTATTGATATAGCTGTCTAGGAGAGCAAAGACCCAAATGTACTTGAATTAGAATTCCGGATTCCCAGAAAACCAACGTGATAAATAGGGTCAGATAAGATCTGTTTTGATTGGAGAAAAGCTAATCAATGCTTTCGCCCGTGTTACTTCGCGGTTTCTCCCTCCGATACCCTTATGATGATCACCTCCCTTTCTCCCGAGTTAGTTCTTCGTCAGAAGGCTAGCATTTTGAACAAGCCACCTTATCGGCCAATCCCCTTATTCACTCGACGTCTTGCTTTACATCCCTCACAATAGGTGCCTCGAACAGCAACAGGAACCTTGGAACATATTCGACACACACTATTATCCCATGCTCTCTGCTGATGGTTCTTAAAATTCTCTGCCTGTCTTTCGGTGCACCTCTGGCAGCGAGCCCTATGCGGGATCGCATCTTGGGTTCCGCAATAACCACAGATTCCTTGTGGGCCGAGATCCTTCTTGTCCTGAGCCGTAAAAATTGCGCGAGCTTTCTTATGCCGGTCACATACAGTGTGTGGATGGGACGTGGGCGTTGCGCATACGATACAATATCGATCCTCTTCACCGTCAGGGTGATCTTGGTATCTTTGAAGACATGTTGCACATCGCACACGAGGAGCCGATGTAGGCCTCTTGCAATTCAAGCAGCACCACATCCTGGAGCTTGTCGACTCTGGAGCTGGGTCAGCGATTTGGTAGGGTGCATTCCCTTGCGGTTGAGAGTCAAGCATTCGTGAGGGATATGGATTCGTATACGACGGTTGTCCACCATATGTATTTCTTGATCGATATGGATCTTCAGGCCTACCATAATCATGGTAACCATCAACTGCAGGACTCTGAGATCTTACTCGATCGGTGCAACGGAGTCGTCCTGAATCCTGGGACGGGATGTAGTTATCGAAGCTGTCGATGGGCGGCAGCCGAATGTTTGTACTGTTGCCGTACTTTGATCGGTTTGAAATGCCGGGTTGGGCATACCTACTAGGGCTTTTCAGAAGATTTCTTCCATGATTTGACGGCCCATGGGAACTCGTTTGGTATGAATACTGAGGAGGCGGCTGGTCGAGACTTTCTATGGAAGGAAGTGTTAAACCATATCCACCCCTGTTGGCTGACTGGTATGAAGCCATGGGAGGTGCATCACTTTCACCAGTGTCTATGGTGGCCAGTCCGGTAAGGTTTTCGTTTCCGGGGCCTACTGTGTACGGTGTGCGATAGGAACTCATGGCAATACAGTAATAATTTGAAATTGGTTTGATTGAGTATACGAACGCAAGAGATGGGGTTGAAGTCGTTAGTAGTAAAGTATTTGTCGGGAAAGGAAACCTAGTCCTTGTCAAAAAGCAGTATTTATACCAATGATCCTTATGTTTTCTGATCAAGAGACTTAACACAGCAGAAACCAAACACAGAACCTTGTGACACCCTGCCGATCCCTGAGGTTCTCACAAGCCTCTCTTCTTAAGAGACATGACTCCCTAGTGCTGACCAGTGTAGGATCTGAGTGTCATTAATTATAAATCATGCCAGGAAAAGAACGAATTGTTTCGGGCCTGCGGTGATTAAAATAATCCTTATAATGGGGAGATGGTGATTTCCCTGCTATTCAGCAAAGGTAGCCGAGTCCTGTTAAGCGTCTGGTTGTTCTGTCTACGAGTAATTCATGGATCAGGCCATAGCGAAGGTGAACCACTTCGTCCTCTTCCCATATCAACACATGCAATCATTGAGGTAAGGTCATGGATTGTGCTTTCCATTGGCTATTTTAAAGATCCTTAAAGGGTCTAGAGAGTTACGACAGATATATAGTTGCATCTGCTCCAGTCTTATAAAACAAGCCGTCAAACCCCATATCCTGGACCGAACATGTCGATGCATCGCTGACAGCGTGTTGCTCCTTCATGATTCGCGCGTTTCCCACCACATCTCCCGCAGGGCTTGTGTTCTCTGCTCCCGGGATAATTGTTATCCTGGAGCCATTGCTGATAGAAGTCCGCAGAGTTGCGTGGAAGGTATTCCTCAATTCTCTGCTGTGGGGGACGGGGACTGGGGCTATCATGGAACAGGGTGTCAGTATGGAGGTTTGGCCATCTCGACCTATGAGGGTTGTTTGATCTGGCTTGGCTGTAGTAAGTCTCGCTACCTGCACTGGGGGAGGGAGCATCATAAGGAGACCTCTGTTCTCGTTGCCGCGACCATCCTTGAGTTCGGTCTCGCGCTCGTTGTGGATCCTGTGTGCGACGGTTAAACTGACTATCAACCCTGGGGCAACCTGCTCTCTGAGAAGCATATATAGGTTGCTGGCAACTAGTTGCACCCCATTGAGAAGTCCCAGAGTATTCCTGGAAGTCATTTCGATCATGGTAAGGATCAGAGGGGTCAAGAATGCTGGGATCGAAGCCAGGAAAGTAGCTCAGATCCAATGGATCGGGGATACTGGGATCAAATCCAGGAGGAAAGCTTAGATCAAGGCTAGGGTCATAAACGTCACCCAAGTAGAACAAATCGTTCGGGTCATAGCGAGAGTTACGGCCGCGCTTGCGACGACTGTTGTGATTATTGCGATTGTTGCGCGACATGGTTCTTGTACTAGAATTACGAGTGTAGATTGGTGTAGAGTAATAGTTTAGATGGTTACTGTTGTGTTCAAGTTTTATTAGTCGCAAAAGCGTAGCGCCGGCAGGTATTTATACTCAAAGGTCGCAATGCTCTCTTTCACAGACATACACACAACTGGGAACGATTCGCACATCTCGTTTAAAGAACGATAGCTGGCTCATGAATCAGATCAGTCTATACCCGACAAGCTATACTGTGATCCCTTGCAGACTCAGCTGCATACGGATTCAGATAAACTTCGCCAAGTCACTTGATTCAGGGAATAGAATGGCAATCTATATAAATCACATTCAAGCATCTGAGAAATATTCATACTAGTAAACCATCTCTCAAGGGAAGGCCTACAGTACGAACGAAGAGCTGGTCTTTGTTGGACAGAGTGGTTCTAGATTTATTACAGAAGGGTCATCCCACTGCCCTTATTATCAAGACCCCAGTAAGAACTTATGTTAAACCTTTCGAAATCCAAAAGGGAGCAGAAGTGAAATGGTTATTGAGAGATCGGTATCTTATTGAAGAGAGTTATACGATCTAGCTTTGTAGCGATCTAAGTAAACAACTAGAAAGCCTGTACACCAAGTTTTAGTATGAGAATTTCAAATGAATGGTCTCAATGCTAACTTGAGGCCTATCTGCGACTCCTGGTCCTTCACTCTTCATCGTATCGTTGCTGTTGCCTGTGGCAAAAGGTGCATTTGCCATTTTGCAGTCCTGGGTCTTTTCTCCTTTTGTAACACTTAGTACAGCCGATCGATCTCTTGATAACATCCTTTTCATTCATACCCATTCTGGTATCTCCAGTTGTATTTGTCAAATTGCACGTGGTATTCGTTTACCTGGGGCATACTGCAGTCAGCACAAAACTTTTGTTTGTTTGGCCGGAAGGTAGACGGCTGTCGTGGAAACTGCCGAGGATTATTTACGGTCTCCCTCATGGATTGAGCTCCAGTCCCATCATATCCGGCGATAGAGCGCCTGGAGCCAGGTTTTCGGGGTAACCTGTTAGGTGGTCTTCGCTGGAATTATGTGCTGGCTGAAAATCAAGAGTGCCAGAAGTGTATGTTGACTGTGCATCATCGGGTTGATGATTGCTTCTCGAGTCGGCCAGATTCTCGTAGTTCGAATTTTGTGGCTGGTCAGAACGACTACCAGACTTTCGGTTGAATCGTGGAATAAGCTCATTGTTATACTCAAGTAAGTCATTGTATAGAAAGTTCCACATATCTGGATCGGAAACTGGATACTCGTTCGACATATCAAAGTCAAATGAGTTACCAGAAACATCTGTATCATATGAATGGGGGCCACCATATTGAGAATTCGGATAGTTCCCCAGATCAGATTGACAGCCATAAGGTTGGGGGGCAAACTGGTTAGAGGCAGCAGGCTGGGGGACCAACGGCTGAGGAGCAGACGTTTGAGCAAAGGGATTGTAGGTCGAAGGCCCAGAGGTGGACGGCTGTGAAGAATATGGTGCACTGCTGTAAATCTGGTTGCTATGATGTTGAGTGCTAGAATCCTGTTGGTCATAATATGTATCACCAGAAGACTGGGGGTAGTAAGGTCGGCTTAGATAAGGCGCATATAGCTGGGAAGTCTGAGGTTGAGTGCTATATGTGCCAGAAGAATACGGCGCAACGATTGCTTGAAAGCCTTTGGATGTAGAAGCCTCAGCTGGAGGATAACCCGCGTAAGAAGCACAGCTCCATCTACTAGACGTCGGTCTGTACGGTGGGTGGTTATAATTCATGATTTCGACCAAAATTTCAAACTGCTTTTGACGAGATTCGAGAGTAATCAATTGTATTAGTGAATAGGTTTACTCAAGCCTATCGAGCTTTTTGTAGCCAGTCTACATATCACATTCACTGATACAAAGCACCTAGGCGGAAACAAGATATACTGTCATATGTCCAGGGCAAAGTTAATATATCACACCGATACCAACGGTTACTGATTGCCCGTGGATCTATCACAACACCCATAGCCTAGTGTGATATTATTGATATTTGAACCTTGGGCTGGTCAGCGGAGGCGCCTGTCTACGTTTGAACCAGTTTTATCAGTAATTATGCGAAGGCGGTGCAGTATATGGCACCGAGCTGTTCCTGTAGTCTTGAACAAAGGTCTCCCCTGGATGTGGTATTGAGTACAACGCCGTGTATCTATGTTGACAATCAGTATCGCAGCAATAATTCTGGAATGCTTTATCTACACAGATAGCCTTATTTTCACTTCGCCATTGATTCAGAAATACTTGATGGCTCCTTGTCTAAATATATACCTCTTATCGTGAAACAGGCTGACCGCTTTGGATAACTATAAATCCGCTTCATATATCATGAATCTTTTTTTAGAACTACAATAAAAGTTTCTTTCTTTACTTTCTAATAATTTTCTTGCATTCGACTAAACCCCAGGTTCAATATTCCCCGGCTCCCCATTCTGATATAATTGCCGCATTAGCCTACCCCAGTTCACTATCAACTTTATTTCCCCTCAATATACCATGAGAAGGCCCGAATGTCAGTAATAACACCGAGTCGCCGACACAACGTGATTTAGCAGCGATTTCAATCAAGATGGAGCCGAGACGACGAAATCCGGGGGATCTGGGGTAGTATTTAGTTTATTATTTGCTTTTTGACGTCCAAGGGAATAAACGCGCTACGACATTGACGGCATCACAGCAGTGGAACCAGATTTCGCGACAGCGACCACAATTGAATTGCATTGATTTACGTTTTGATTCTGAAACTGAAAAATTATTCCTTTTGCCTTTTCTTTAATAATAGAAAGTCGTCATATCACTTAAGGTCAAAAGCGAGCCAACTTCAGTACACGTTGGGATCCCATATGAGTGAAGCTATACAGCTCGCGATGCCAAGAATGCCCCCACGCGGCTGGGGGGATCCTAATAAGATTTGATTAAACACGTTTAAAACTGAAACAGAACAAGGACTCGAGAACCTTAAAGCCCGGCACGAAATAACGGCAAGCAGGACAAAGCGACACAATTATCAGAAGAAGTTGTCATATCACCAACGAATACAGGGTAGTAAGTTGCGTCATTCAATTCTCTTGAAGACCGTAGTGGTTG
Organism: Fusarium anguioides; assembly: GCA_012977745.1. Classification (NCBI taxonomy): domain Eukaryota; kingdom Fungi; phylum Ascomycota; class Sordariomycetes; order Hypocreales; family Nectriaceae; genus Fusarium; species Fusarium anguioides. The sequence continues at coordinate 48,749 of JAALXK010000194.1, read as the reverse complement.
CAAGTTGACTGTGCGCCATCTATCAGTTGCCTGACAATCTAGAAGCACGGCTTGCCGATAGACGGGCCGGAGGCGCCCCGGAAGGATGCCGTCCGTCACGTCGTTAGTGGCTTATCACATTGTATCACCATCAGAGAACCTGCAGTAGCGAAAGTTAAAAGCTTCACAAATTATATAATGTGACAAAGCATTAGCGATGCGCTAGCATTGCGCCCTATTTAGCAACCGCAGAAGCTCACTTGATCAAGCATGTTTTGATAGAATCAATATCCTGTACTCAGCCATTGACATTCACTGTTAGAAAATATCACATGAAAACATGGTGATCAGTCGATGCACGACATTGCGGAGCTCTTGCGGAGCCGATGTAATCCGAGGTTGATTAGGTCGAGTGGTAAAACCCCCTGTTGGTGGTTAGTACTCCGTTGCTGATTGATGTCAGATCAGCCTTTACTCCGTAGATAACTAAAATTGGTGGAGCAACCAGAAAAACGGAATTAATGACTCGATTTGGTAACAATTTTACCCATGGTACCCGGTGATCGCTTTGACTCACCATCACGAGGTCGAGAGCCACAGCGGAATATTATACCGGAGAATATTGGAAACCAAAGCGATTCTAGACTCGGGGAACAATCATGTTTAAGGGGCCAGTGGACCATCGAATGTCTTCTTAGTAAACCTCGGATGAAGCCAGTATCGTCTAGAAAAAGCGAGGTGCATGTTACCCCTGGGGCACCTGTCAGATTGAGCTTAGTTCTTCAGCTGGAGCGTGCATAAGGTTGACAAGACGCAGGGGGTATTAAAAGTGAAAGGGGTCAAAAGAGAGATGAGCCTTTGGCTTGGAAGTCACTTTACCTGCTACTTCTGCTCAGCCTTATGATACAAAAGTTCGCCTGTCTTTTTCCAGCCTTTCAGAACAAAGACTATTGATCTCTACTAGCATTGTTCCGGTCAAACTCGCGACACACGACTAAGGTTGTTATTACCAGTGGCTTCACGTCCTTGGAGCTGATCCAACAGGAAAAGCATTCCACAGCCACGGGTCCCAATACGTAATAAGGGGCCCACGCTAGAAGTCTTCCTCACTTCCGAGCCAATCCCCGCACGTTTCCCCATGGAGAAGAGTGGATATACAGACCAAGAGTGGGCGGCTAAAATCGGCCAGGTATGGTGAGACGCGGGCGTTACGAGAATAACTCGCGGGCGCCCCAAGACTGATTTTTTCTTGAATTAAATGAGGTGACGTGAGGCTCTATAGTGTGCCTTGGCTACCGTTACCTAAAGAATTGCCTTTGATGACATGCGTGTGGCCGGATGGGGTAGGTAGAACAGACTCGCGTCAGCCACTAATGGTCACGACAGACACTACCAACTCTTAGGCTCATTGCAAAGACGCGAAGGATTGGTTGCTATTTGCTTGCTAAATAGCTAATGAGCCAACGGTTTAGGGAGATCATCAGGGACCCCCGGTTACTGTGCCCGAGACAAGCTGCTTTTTAGGTGTAATTCCTTTCTAGTCCCTCGCAGATCGGCATCTGACAAGCATCAAACACAACCATCTCTTACAGAGCCTCATCTTGGAACGTTGTAATGATCGCCGGTCTGTCGTCAAAGCTTCTGGAAATACCACGTGGAATCCCAGCCGAAGGAGTTTTCACTCTCTTCTCCAACGCTCACCCGCAATAACCGGCTTGCCAGACCAAATAAGGCAAATGTCCAGCTAGCGCACCTTTTCTCGTCTGACTTCTCCAGTGAATCGTATCCACCTCCACCATTGGCAAAAATATGCCACCGAGGAACCGCCGTGAATAGTTGAAGCTACGCAGAGGAGAACCTGGGGTGCATGGGCCAACGCTGAATTACCCCAGTATACCCAGAATATCCAACCGAGCACCGCTGATCCTATATATGCCTGCTACGTGCAGGATGTAACCCAGGAAAAAAAGAAACGAGGGGACATGGACCAGAGACGCAGATCTCTTTTTCATGACTCTGCCGCAAGGCATCCATTCCTTTTTATTCTGATTTAGAATTATTCCTCAAAAAACACCATGTTCGGCTCTGGGAAAGCCCCGTCCGACACTGGTAGCACAAAGGACGAGATAGTCCTGCTACCAGTCCAGGCAAAGTCTGGCATTCTCCGAGTCACCGAGATCGAGACAAAGGTGCACAATCCCAAGCACCACAATCAGAACACTCCCATATCAGACCCGACCTTTGATCTACCAGATAACCATCCAAACAAGAATGCCATCGAAGTACTATGGATTCCACGTGGGCGCGAGTCGCACAGCTCCGACGATACCGGCGACAAAGTCCGTCGTGCGTTGAACAATGAGAAGGACATGACACTTCTAGGAAGCTGCAAGCAATTCCCAAAGGCTATCTTCTGGTCTCTTCTACTCCTCCTTACTGTTGTTATGGAAGGTTACGATAAGAGTTTAGTCGCTGGATTTGTTGCGTTTCCTGCTTTCAGAAGAAGATACGGAGAGCTTTACCAGACAGCCAACGGTCCCATGTATGAGATCTCACCATTATGGCAAACTGGTCTCCAAGTGTCGGCTATTGCATGTGAGGTTGTTGGTCTGTTGCTTCATGGTTGGGTCACATACAGGATCGGTTACAAGAAGATGATGTTGATTAGTCTTGCATGGATGTGCCTTGCTGTCTTCCCGGCTTTCTTCGCACATAACATTGCTGTCTTGGTTGCCTCTCAGGCTCTTTGTGGTATGTACCTTCATCTCATGTTACTTAACACTTCTCTCAGTCCATCATCATTCATCATCATCCATCTCAAAGAAGATCTATCATAGTATCCAATACTAATGATCATGCAGGTATCTCTTGGGGTGTCATTCAAACTCTTGCAGCTACATATGCCGCCGAGGTTGTGCCTTCAGCCATTCGTGCTCACCTTCTCAGCATGACCAACATGTGCTGGGTCATCGGTCAACTTCTCGGTACTGGTATCCTTCGTTCACTCGTTCACAACAATTCAGAATGGTCTTACCGTATTCCCTTTGCTCTTCAGTGGGCATTCGCTATTCCTCTACTCATCGGCATCGTCTTTGCTCCCGAGAGTCCATGGTGGCTCATCCGTCGTGAGCGAAAGGTCGAGGCTCGACATGCTCTCCAGCGCCTCACTAAGCAATCTCATCTTGACATTGATGACACCATTGCCATTATGGAGCATACCAACCAGATTGAACGCAAGCTCAACTACGGTGGCTCTAGTTATACGGACCTGTTCAAGGGTGCAAACCTTCGACGTACCGAGATCTGCTGCATGGTTTGGTCTGTCCAGGCTCTTTGCGGTTGGATCTTGACTGGATATGCCCCCTACTTTCTTGAGCAAGCCGGCTTTGACTCCTCCAAGTCATTCAGTCTGTCCACTGGCATGTACGGTATGGCTCTGGTCGGTGGCATGATCTCTTGGGCGCTTCTATCTCACATCGGTCGTCGCAAGCTGTACCTTTATGGTCTTGCAGCTGCTGTCTTCATGCTAACTCTCGGTGGTATTCTCTCTGTTGTCCTTCATGGACAAAAGGGTCTCAACTGGTCCCTCGGAGCTATTCTCATCACCACCACCTTTCTTTATAACCTCAGTATCGGGCCTACCTGCTACGTCATCGTTGCCGAGATCCCATCTACCCGTCTTCGAGTCAAGACCATCGCCTTGGCTCGAGTTGTCTACAACATTTTCATGATCGTCAACAACATCGTCGTCCCTCAGATGCTTAACCCCACCGCGTGGAACATGCAGGGCAAGTCTTGCTTCGTCTATGCCGGAACAGCTTTTCTTTGTCTTGTCTACTGTTATTTCCGACTTCCAGAGACCAAAGGTCTATCATATCTTGAGTTGGATATGTTGTTTGAGAAGGGAGCTCCAACGGCCAAGTTCAAGGAGTTGCAGCAAAGACTGGCTAACTCTGCGTACTTGACAGTGGACAGGGCAGAGCGCATGAGGAATGCTTGGCATGGTTGGCTCACATACTCATAATATTTCTTAAACATAATACTTATTCTATTCTTAATGAGATATTACTATTCATCAACTTGGCATGACTGATTTTTCTGTGGAATATATGTGATATATGATTTCATCACTTAGCTTTTGCTATAATCTCCAAGCAATTCGTGTCTCTCTGCCCTGGCTTTTGCAGCAATATCATCAATTTCACTTTCGTTTATGAACCTAAACTCAATAAGATTCTTAGGGTTGAGTGAATCTTATCTTATCAGATCGATTCCAAGCTGATGATTGGCCTTGGAATGTCAAGTGGAGCATTGAAGATCCATTTCTCGGTTCTAAGATTGACGTGAAAATTCATCAAACCCTCCCCCCTTTATCATTCAGATCCACACTAGTCTCATTTAGTCACCGCATTTCAACGACAACATCAGGAACATCTCATATCGATTGTCTCACATACATCACACTGACTCAAAGATTCCTACGGACCATACACTCATTTCCGTTTTCATTGATTCTCTCTAAATTAACCTTCTTTCCGAACTAGCCATGACGACGGCTGAGGATTATGGACAGGATGCTGCCCTAGAATATTTGACAAATCCACTGAATGGCAGCCACTTATCCGATGGTATAGATGGTTCAAGTCATGGTATGCTTGCCAATGCCCTCTAGTTTTAATACATACTGACTCCCACCAGACAACCGTCCACCTGTCCCTGGACCTACTTGTGACATCTTCACCTTCACTGATGAAACAATCATCCCCTCAACCCCGCCAACTACTCACCCCTATCTTCTCGTCAACATCGGCTCAGGAGTGTCATTTTTTCAAGTCTCAGAAAACAACCAATGTCAACGTATTTCAGGCTCATCGTTTGGCGGTTCAGCGCTATGTGGTCTTCTTCTTCTTCTCACCAGAGCGCGCACCTATGAAGACATGCTTGAACAAGCAGAGAAAGGGAACAACGCCAATGTTGACAAGCTCATTGGTGACATTTATGGCATGGATTATAACCGAATCGGTATGAAGATGACTGCTGTTGCATCGTCATTCTGCAAGGCTTTTAGCTTAGAGCACCGCCCTGAGCCCGAGACAGAGGAGGTTGGAAATTCGACAAAGGATATCAAATCATTCTCAGATGCCGATATCTGTCACTCCCTAGTCTTTGCAGTCTTCAACAACATTGGCCAGCTTGCTACGCTGCATAGCCGTATTCACAATCTCTCTGATATCTACTTCACTGGCCCATACGTTCAGAACTGCCAGTTGATCATCAGGACCCTATGCATTGCGGTTCGATATTATTCTCAAGGAGAGAAGAAGGCTCACGTTGTTGTCAATCAGGGAGACTCGGCTGTCTAAATTGAACAGATAACGAAATAGGGGATGGAGTAGGCAATCATATTCAGCATCATCGAGCGAATAGCATCATAGACATACCACAAATTCATCTTTATTAATAATATTCACTCTCTACCAATTGTTCTCTCGGGCCTAGATGGATAGACCCATATACTCACTTTCTACGACATTTTATAGATAAAAAGAAATCTTTGTAGTGATACTATCATTTATTCATTTCCTTTAGGTGTCTCAAGCTCAACCCTCCAAACCCGATCTCACGGTGGCGACACCAACACTCTCAAGACTCCATACATGCCCCTGATATCAAAAGCCCGATGAAAAATCTCCATCACCCACCAAAACTCCAGATCCCAAACAGCTCTTAAGCAGCAACCTCAAGAACGCAGCGACCAGCAACCTGGCCAGTAGCAAGCTTCTTGATCCACTCGTCAAGATCATCCAGCTTACCCTTGGTCAGAATTGGCTATAGTCCATTAGCATGTGCAACTATTACTCATCAACTTGGGTATACTCACCCGAACAATACCTCTGGCAGTAAACTCAAGAGCCTCCTCAACGTCCTGCATACTACCAGTAACGCTTCCAACAATCTTGAGGCGGCGCAGAGCGACGGCAATAGGAGGTGCACCAGCCATAACAGTAGGATCTTGAGGAAGTCCTACAGCGACGGCCGTACCATTGGGGCGAAGCAGGTTCGGAGCGCTCTCATATGCTGCTCGTGTCGCAGCTGTGATGATAACACCATGTGCGCCGTATGTAGTGATCTTCATCACTTCAGCAGTGATGTCTTTTGTAGTTTGGAAGTCAATGAAGATCTCTGCCCCGAGTCTCAAGCATAGCTCTCGTTTTGCGTCGCCGCCATCGATGGCGATGACTCTCATGCCCATGGCTTTGGCGTATTGGATAGCGAAATGTCCCAGTCCGCCACCAGCACCAGGAATGACTAGCCACTGTCCAGGATTGACACCAGATCTAAAACCATGTTAGATCGACCCATAAGGTTTTGTAGAGTGACTTACCGTTTGCAAGCTGTATAAGCCGTGACGCCGCCGCACATGATAGGTCCAGCCTCTTCATCCAAAACGCCATCTGGGATCTTGGAAGTATATCTTCCATCTGCAACAACGTATTCCTGGAAGGTGCCTGCGACAGAGAACCCGCTGTTTGTCTGCTTTGGACAGTGAACTTCGTCTGATCCAACTCTGCAAAAGTCGCATTCTCCGCAAGTACTAGCAATCCACTTCACACCAGCGCGGTCACCAAGCTTCCATCGGCCTTCCATGCCTTCACCAATAGCAACAACGTTACCTGCTCCTTCATGGCCTGCAATGCCTAGGGAGGCGTCCATCATGCTGACACCAAAATCTTTCCATTCATTGTGGAGGAGGGACTTGTCCGAACCGCAAAGGCCAGTCCATGTGATCTTGACGAGGATTTGGCCAGGTCCGGGCTTTGGAACTGCGATTGTTTGGATGGGTGCTTTTGCTTCTGGGCCAAGTCCTTGTCGGACAGCGGCTCGTTGTTGAGATGGGATTGCCATTGTGAAGAATCTGAGATTCAGTCGAAGGGTTGTGCAAGATCAAAAGAAGTGGTATCACAAGCTTGAGGGTTTGGGAATGAAGAAATCAGAATTCTTGAGGACCTTCTATCTTTTATACATGGTCCGACTTATTGACCGCTCCACCGAAGCAAATATCAGGCAACTCTTCTGCGGACACGATTCCGCATGAGATCTCAGGACTTGCTGGTCCGATCAATGAGGGGTCAAGTGAGGTGATACAGAGTGGATCTCGGACTGTTTGTTATCTGCGTTACCATCATTTGAGTGACAAAAATGGCAGTGAGTAACGGACAAGAGGAGCTTGTTTGTTTTTGTCATTGCTCTGACATTTCGCATTGACATCATGTATGTCCGTTAGCCCGGCATGCATATTGGAGGATTCATGCGGGGAAGTTGAAACGAAGTCTTGGTGATCTTTCAAAAGGACATCACCTGATAGAAAACTTTCAAAAATGACGAGTCAAGGAGAGCTAGTCAGTGTCAATGCGCAAGATCAAAGGAGCTGACTGAAAGATGCAGATCAAAGATTGAGTTTATCGCAGATCGTGTTTATCCTCCAGATACTTGAGCGACATGAAACAGTCATGCATAATGAGGTGGCACAAAAGCTACGTTGCAAGGTTTGCTTGAGCAGAACCAACATCCGATCAGATGCATATCGGACTTCGCCATGTCCCCTCTTCATTCCAAATAATTCCTCAAATATTTGACATGTCAGAAGATATATGACCTGATATTTCCAAAAACATGGTAGGGGCAAAGAACAGACGACGATCGGAACCAGGGCAGTTGATAAGAGAGACACCACAGTGGAGATCCTTGCGTGGAACGTAACGCGGGGGATCACAAAGAAACCTGGGGTAAAAAAGGACATTTCCGACTATGATGGGACTAGCTCCACGATGATCCTTTCTATTCGTCCAAAAATAATCTTGAAGAACGTTTTGGTATAGCTCCTGTTGTCAAAAACGTGTCGAGGTTGTTCGGGTAATATCACCGTTATTGCCGTGCACCGAGGCCTGTTCCGAGGTCGAGTTCGGCCCGTTCTGAGCCCCTCGTAAGTTGTAGCTAGATCTCCTGATCGACAGATAAAAGAAATGACCATCAGTTCAAGAACTGATCGTTGAATCGAACACTCGTTCAGTCGTGTTCTTTTAGTAGTTTGGAATGCTGATGATTCGGAATCGAAGACTCACGATGTTCAAGTGATATTCCAATAATCCTAGAGACAAACATTATCTAGTTCAGATTGAGGCTTTGATATCAGACACAGAAAGGACCTATAGAAGCTATTTCTTCTAGACAAAACTGAATTCAAACATCATACTGACATACAGTTTTAGACTGTCTTTGCAATTCATATTGATCAGAAAAACCATTTACCGCTCCAACTCAGAGGTAGTTCTAGGGTAGCGAGTTTGAGAATAATGTCATCGGAGCTAACTAGTGCTCCTATCTTATCAGCATATTTGAGCACAAGGATATCCTGGGTTGTGCAGATTGTGCATGTTATGCAATTTCCTGGCTTCACGCTAGACAACCAACCAAAGTTAATTAAGTTGGGCTTTCGTTTGGGTTGATCCGAAATTACGACCAGGTAATAAAATATTCACCTAGGCCCCCTTTTGCAGCATGTTCTATTATACCCAACTTTGCAATAGAGTCGATCAAGATGGGCGCTGAGGAGTTTGAGTATATTGGCTGGTGCGAAGCGGTAGAGAACTCAGAATCGGAAGACGTCTACCGTGAAAATGAGAGGCTCTTCGACCCAGAGAATAGCTTTCCGCATCACAACATCCGGGAACGACATCTCATTACCTACAACTCCCGAAAGGGTATCTCACAACTTCGAACTACACTCCCTAGAACAGGGAAAATAGTCAGAGATACCAGATCAGTCGTCGTCCATATCGACGGCGCATGCCGCGGAAACGGTACTCGCTCAGCTCGAGGTGCCTGGGGCGTATACTTCGGACCAGACTCTTCTCTCAACTGGAAGGGCCTTCTTCCCTCAGATGTTCCTCAGACCAGCAGTTTCGCAGAGATCTGGGCACTGAAAAAAGCACTCGAAGTTATCCAGGAGGATTTGTTTGACGACTTATCTCTCAGCAAAGTCTACATTGCTTCGGACTCTTCCTACCTTGTCGATACCTTTGCTTGGTGGATTGAGGATTGGCTCGACAATCGAGGTTATACATCACGAGGCAAAAAGGTGCAACATTGGGGTTTCTTGAAAGATATCTATTACGATATTGCCGACATGATGGATGGTCCCGATGGTGGTCTGGATTTTAAGTTTTGGCATGTGCCTAGAGAGATGAACCGGGAGGCTGATGCACTTGCGAATCGAGCGTTCAACAGGCGGCGGTAAAGAGGTTCCTCTCAAGGTTAACAATATTGATATGCTAAAGGCGAACGGCGTTCAGAAACATGTTGATTACTAGTACATATCACTACACTACACAAAAGAACCTTCAGCTATGATCCTAGGCCTTGTCGGTGTCCTGCACCAGTCTCCCCCATTTTCAAACCAGGAGACCTATTCAACAAGCCGTCGAGTTCCAAATGACCGAAGTGAGTCGTCTAGTTGCATGCTCCCAGTCTCTGGAGGATGCCGCCGAGGATACCATCCTGGCAAGCAGCCTGGGCACCGTCCTTTCCAGCGCCTGCTCCAGCTCCAGCTCCAGCTCCCGCACCAGCGTCTTTTCCAGCACCAGCGTCCTTTCCAGCACCAGCTCCGGCGCCAGCATCGCCTCCAGCTCCAGCTCCAGCTCCCGCCCCGGCACCGGCACCGGCACCGGCACCATCCTGTCCATCAGCGGCCTTGTCACCACCGGCAGCAGCGCCGTCGTTACCATTACCATCCTTGCCCTTGCCATTGCCGGCAGCACCATCGTTACCAGCAGCACCATCGGCAGCACCATCTCCGTTCTGGTTATCCTTGTTGCCACCTCGGTTCTTGCGGCCGTTTCCGTTTCCGTTTCCGTTGTTACCACCGACCTGGCATTCAGCGGGGATCATAGTGACGGTAACGGTAGCCTGAGTCTGAGTAGCAGCGGCAGTGTCGGTAGCTTGGGCAGCATCAGTAGTAGCGGCATTGTCGGTGGCAGCGCTGGTCTCAGCAGCAGCTCCTGTCTCAGTTGCTGCACCGCCTCCGTTAGCAGCGGTATCAGTTGCAGCATCTCCGTTGGCAGCAGTATCGCTAGCCGCGCCATCCTGACCGGCGGCGCCAGTGTCTAGAGGAACACCAGGACCGAGAGACTTGGTGATAGTGGCGGTTTCGTTGCCCGCGAAGGCAGGGGCTGAAGCTGCAGGAGTTCCAGTAGCGGCTGGAGTATCAGTGACGGCAGCAGTATCAGTGTTGGCATTGTCGCCGTTGCCGCCTCGCCCTCCCCTGTTTCGTCCCAATCTTCCTAGTAGGCCACCGGCACCTCCCTGGCCTGCACCATCCTGTCCATCCTGGCCGCCCTGTGCACCGCCTTGGTTTCCTTGGGCGCCTTGTAGTAGTTGACCAGGCTTTCATGGTCAGTCAGATACAGTCATGAAATTGGGGCGGATATACTTACTGCTTGGGGCTCACCAGGGCCAATGAGGGGCATGGCAATGGCCTGAGCTGCTAGGAATCCGAAAACAACGTTGGAAAAATGCATTTTGGTGATTGTAGGTAATGAAGGTTGAGTAATTAAAAGGCTGCCCAGCAGTTTTTGATATAAAGGCCGAAATGCGAAGGATTGGAAGAAGAGAACTGTCGCGTCAAGCGATTCTGAAGAGTCTAGAGAGGAAAGGAAAAGATGAGTTGGATGAAGAGTGGATGTGGATGTTTGGTGAGAACAAGCGAATGTTCTTATAGATCATGAACAGTCTCTTTATCCGAAACATATCTCAAAATAGATCAAAAAGAAAGCTTAGCTTCGGGGACTTTACTGATACAGTAAACGCCAAGGTTAAACTGTTATGACTGTGGCATTGCTGGTTTCCCCAGGAAAGACGAGACTTTGTGATACAATTCCCAAACTTGGGATCTTCAGTTAAGCTTTCTCTTGGCGCCTACGATCAACGATAGTGGAGCAAACAACCATGAATGGGGCTCTGAAGTTTGGGGTTTGGTTTCGTTCTTCATAATATTCCCCTTGATAGTGATCTTGTTATTACTAAAATTCTGGGTTGTAAGCTGGGTGAAACAGTGCCGAAGTCCGATGCTACTTGTTTCATTTATACGATTACATACTCAGCATGGGTTGAGACAGCCCCTGGTGGTTACTACACCAGACGTATCAGATTGTTACCGGACCGTGTTACAGAATACTACCCTAACATTCTTCAACCTATAGATCTCAATTATTCATCCAGTTATTGGGACGATTGGAAAAGACGACTTTCCACGCTAGGCATTTCTTGCGCGACTTTTTAAGCCTCCATAGCCGCGTCATTGCCGCTAATGTCGCATCGCTCGTGTTCCAGAAACCGTGGATACTTTTTCATCCGTGCCTCATCAATGTCTCAAGATGCCATAAGAAAAGAGTTCAATCTTAGATCTGGGGATAGAATTAATTTCTTACGTAGGATACTAATGAACAATTGAGTGATTCCTTAGCAATTTCGTTACATTAAAAGAACGTAGTCCCCCAAGCAGCAACCGGTAACATCGTGGTCGTAAATCGGAAACATACAACAAAATCTCTACAGCAGCATACCCATGCCTGCTAGGATACCCAAGGTCAAACCGAGTACACTGACCACTCCTTGTTTAGGAAGAGTTGTATGAGCGGAATTATCATCGCTGTTCTCACTGTCTTTGTCGTCACTATCATCATCTTTGTCATCGTCCTTTGCCTTGTCCAGATCAGACTTCTTGTGGATTAAAGGAACTGCAGGCACAAAAGTAGCAACAACAAGGTCCTTTGAGTATATTGATTGAGTCAATACTCTATCGTCCAGATATGTTGTAGTTGGTGTGGATAGTCGGTCGAGGGAAACCAGTGGTCGGGTCAATGAAGTCCCGTCTAGGGTCTTGATCGAGGTAATCACGAACCCTCCACCTCTGAGACACATTTCCGTGTAGTCGAATGAAGTTCGTGGCCCAACAGTAGAGAGACACTGTCCGTATGGATTCACATCGTAGTCACTAGACCACTCAGTTAGGGCAGTATGAAAACAGAGATCTTGTTGACATACCTTGGGCAACAATATACAAGTGTCTCTGAAGGTTCCAAGACTTTACCCCAGAAGGTTACCGGCTCAAGCTGCGTCGCCAATCCACCTCCCTCGTCCGGAAACATTGGTGTTGTGAAAACACCTGACGAGCTGAAGGAGGACGACCCTTCTTTTGCCAAAGCCCCTACAGTACTCCAACCAGAAGGGCAGGCGACTCCAGGGGAATAATAGAAATACTGGCCCTGATTCAACGTACTAGCCTTTGATACAACAGAGTCATAGGATTTGCCGTCAGGAATGCAGCTACCAAAGGGCTTGTGGCTACATGTCGGCGCTCCAAAGATGTACGGGACAGAACTTTGGTTGACAAAGACATGGTGATCATTCCCAGTTGCACAAGCGGATGGAGCCGTAAAGGTTGTTGTCAATGGGCCCAGATTATGGGCACTGAAACCAAAGTACTCTGTTGCAGTAGGCATATTTGTAACGGATTATCAATAATACAAGGGATATACTTGAGAAGCTGAAGAATGGATCCGTATCGCGAGAAGCGGGGGCTTTTGTGTTTTGGAATTTCATGCCAAGTGATAACGTCGTCATTTATCTAGGCACTCAACATGTCACACGACAGGGTGCCAAGGGTGATAGTTCTCAGCTCTGTTGGCCCGTAATATTCGGATATGAGGATACAATCAATGCGTCTGGTCTTGGCGAATCTTACATGCGGGTGAAAGGCTTGAATAAGAAAACGGCCCCCAATTAGCACTTCATTCTCAATTAAAAAGCTGACTTTTTCAAGGAAATTCATGCTTAATTCAAGGCATGGAACTTTTGGATCACTCTCTGGTGTGTGTAGATTTCCTAATCTGAACAAACATCCGAGCACATATTTGGAAATTCAGCGAAGTGTATAAACAATCGATACGATCTGTGATTGACCTGCATTTAGGATTGGAGCGCCACATCGAGCCGGAATAGGCAGTGTCCGATCTCACTCATTGACCTATTATTCGTTTTTCGTACTGATTCAGGCTATGGCCATAGAATACATGGCTGCAATTTCTATATCGCCCTTAGACAGAAAATCCAGAGTCAATGACAACGTTTGTGCCTGTTATAGACTGTGATTTGAGGAGAAGGATAATTTGATCCGCGACATCCTATGAATGGTCAATATGGTTTGCTGTTCTCCGGGGTTCATGGCGCGTACTTCAACCTGGGTGAGTTTCTTGAGGAGAGTCTTCTCTCTAGCCTGGTCAATCTTAGATTGTGGAAATCCGGCGATCCAGTTCTGTTTCAATCAGTCAGTTACAGTCAGAAAGAGTCTGATATAAGCTGTCGCTTACCGTCTCCATGAAACCGGGAGACACAGTGTTGACGCGAACATCTGGCGCCATCACCATCGCCAAAGACTTTGATAGATGGATTTGTGCTGCCTTGGTAACCGAGTATGCCTGTATCATAGTGAATGAGACTCAGTTCCATATTAGATCCTAACAATAAGCTTGGAGCTTTACTTACGATACAGCTCCCGCTTGGCTTAACCCCCGCAACAGACGATGTCATGATAAATGCGCCCTTATTTTGCTTCAAGTCTTCCTTTACAGCATGGGCGAGAAACATGTGAGATTTGACGTTAGCTGCGTAGCAACGATCCCAAACCTCCTCGTCAACATTATCGTCCATGTTGAAGAAGTCCGCGAACTTTGTCCATCCGGCATTGGATACAACAGCATCGAGCACGATAAAGATAGCTTTCGTCTCTTCAACCAAACGCTGAACTTCTGCTTTTTTGGTGATATCGGCTTTTATAGCTTTGCAGAAAGGAGGGTCAATTGGATTGAATTCCTTGGCGATCTTCTCGAGATGGTCAATGGCAGTTTTGGCTTGCTCGTCGTTTGAAGCATAATTAACAACCACGTTTGCACCAGCCCTGACCAGTTTTTCAGCTACGCAAAGGCCCAGGCCGGATGTGCCAGCCGTCACAAGAATACTACTTCCTAAAATATCGTCGAAAGGCATGACGATAGCAAGATAAAGATGTATGAGTTAATCTCTCGGGATATACTTGGATTGTGAATTTATGAGGGGGTGAAGGTACCGGGTAGCTCCGCATCACGGAATGATCTCCAATTGGCAACCCGAGGGACGTTACAGACCGGTTTCGGAGGTGAAAGACGGATCAATACTGGAACTCGGTCTCAACAGTCATGTCAATAATGAAGGTATTCCCGTTCAATTTCCGTCTCGGCTCTGATCTCAGGAGCCGAGACTAGCCATATTCTCAGCCCACTTTACTTGACGCGACCGGTTCCGACTTCTCCTCAATTCGTATTCACCAGTCAATCACAATCCAATCATGGACCCGACACCTCAAAAAAGCCAACAAGATAGAAGGCGGCGTCAGCAGCGAAAAGCATGTGATTTATGTCGTCGCCGTAAAGTTCGCTGCGACATTGTCGACCGACCATCAGGCCCCTGCTCAGTCTGTGAAAAGTCAGGGTTCGAATGTCGGTAAGTTTCCGACGGCTCCGAGATGGGCTACCATTTTTGGTGAGACGCATAACTGATGGTTGTATAGGTCTACGGCAAAATGGGCTGTTGCAAGAAGAAGTTCAGTTGTTTCAAGAAATGCATATGATGGCGATGCTTCCGTGAGATCACCAGGAGCATCACATCCGGACCCGGAGCGCGGAGCCGTTGAGGCCCGGGATGATCATCTTTCAATCCTCGGACCCGAGTCTTCATCACAGCCATCATCACGACGCGATAAGGCATCAAATGATGTACCTCGCTCAGACGGACAAGAGAAGCTTGCACGTGAAGGTCTCGCCCGTTTCTTTAAACATGGCATAGGCGCTGCTGCTTGGGCTGTTTTTGCGTCTACCAAGAGCTTTCGCATCGCCTATGTTGGTACTGCAGTGTCTAACTTGGTTCATCTCGTCGACTTACACAGGTCCTTCAGACAGCCTTACTCTTCTATACTGGACGATAGTCAACGCCCTTTGTCAGCACCCACAGGGCCAGATACCCATGGTTCCTTTGGAGAGTCAGTAGACGGAAGTACGAATAGTGATAGAATAGGAGGGAAGCCATTGCATTACCCCTATCCTCCTATTCGACAGGTGAAGTCATGGAAACCTACACCCAACTCCTGGGGTATGACGCAAGATCTGGTAACAGAAGTATCCTCGTTCCCAGCTCAAGAAGTTCGTGATGCTCTGATCACGGCTTATTTCGACCACATCCATCCGTTTCTCCCCATTGTATCAAAACCAGAGTTCCTAGCTCGGTACCGCACACCTGATAATCCTCCACCACTGCTACTATTCCAGTCTGTCCTCATGGCCGGCGCTCACGCATGCTCTCACCCTCTCGTCGCCAACGATCGCCATGCTGTTCAGAATATCCTCTTCAGACGCGCTAGCATGCTATATCATATGCGGCATGAGTCAGACAGAATGCATCTCCTACAAGCA
Organism: Fusarium anguioides; assembly: GCA_012977745.1. NCBI lineage: Eukaryota > Fungi > Ascomycota > Sordariomycetes > Hypocreales > Nectriaceae > Fusarium > Fusarium anguioides. Next base: position 33,210 of record JAALXK010000194.1, on the reverse strand, counting down.
GCAGCCTTGTTTACATGGCATATAGGCGACGGAGATACAGTTGCCGGCGGTCCATGGTATTGGTCTGGAATCGCAGTTCGAATCGGTACTGGTCTTGGTGCACATCGAAGAAGTTCCCAACTTCCTGCTACAGAGATGGCGCAGTATCGACGATGCTGGTGGTCTGCTTTCTTCTGTGAAGTATTCTCTGCACTTGAAACAGGAAGACCTTGTGCAGTAAGAGCTGAGGATATAGACCAGCAGCCTCTGCAACAAGAGGATATCACGGACACACCAAGTACAGATCCGACAATCGCTGAATCTGGAGTCAGCCCGGACTTTCTGAACCACCTGGTAGATTTAGCCTACATCGGTCTCGACGTCATTTCTCTTAACGCGCCCGCAAGAGATCGAATGATCGATGTTGCATCCATCGATGCCCGTTTAGGTCTATGGTCTCTACGTTCAGGTATATCCACAGTCGCTGAAGATGATGACTCATGGACATGTCATCTCCGCATGCACTACAACCTCCTCCTATTACATCTCCACCGCAATCTCCACGAGCAAAGTAGTCAATCCATCTGCTCAGCAGCAGCCCAAGCGATTGTAACATCCCTCGAAAAGCTCACAGCACGCGATGAACTACGCCAATGCCACTTCACATCGGTTAGTGCAGTGACTGCAGCCGGGATCCAATTCGCTGGTGAGATCCGCGCAGCTGTGACGTCGCAGACTTTCCTAGTTGCAATAAACGCACTAGAAAGATTATCACGTCTTTTGAGGTCGACCATACTCCTTGCGCGGCACTGGCCGAATGCAGAAGCTGTACATAGTGTGTTTGAGGAGCTTCACCATGAATATGAAACCCTTGTTACCCAGCGTTTGCAGGGTGAGCAGGTTATGGTGCCGGAAAGCCCACCGGATTGGAATCGGCTACTTGGCGGTGAGGGATTACAGCAGTTCAGTAACTTTACGTCTGATCAGGATTGGATGAATATTAATAGCTGGACGGACTTACTCTGAGTTTGATTTGTATCGGACTCCCATTGAGCTTTCCTACAGAGTTCATATCTAGATAGTATACATGAAAGTAGTGTAAACATCTCTAGTGCCCAGCTATAGCAATTGCTGAAGGGCTTTGGGATAGTTGAAGTTATAGCATATACGCTTAAGTAGTGGAGCTCATCCCGGCCCCTGGAATGGACAACTGGCGTCTTATGACGCCAAATAACTTGATTTTCAGTCAGCATCACGTCGATTAATTGACTAGAAACCTGGTATGATATACTGTCAAAAGACACACTATATAGAATATTGATGTTACAGAGGAAACAGGAAGCTGTTAGATATGCCACTTAACCATATATCCAAAATATTGGAAGCGAGCGACCTCTCATCTCACTGGTTTCGAGCAACCATTTATCCCTTGCTCTTGCAAGCCTTGTTTCATATTCCGCATCAACACCAACAGATAGTTAGTTCTTCACATCAGGCCATTCTTCTTCCTCGGTAATCATTTCCGTAGAGAGTTCGCTTGAGAAGCTGAAGGGATACATGGACGGATCCAAAGTCTTCGTCTCGTCGGTTATTTCCAAATCTGTCAACAGATTGAGGTTCGAGTAATATGGCTCCATTTGAGTATCCGTGGTGTATGGCGAGCTTAACATCAGGTCCATCGACAAACAGTTATATGGGCCGTCAGTAGCGGCTGGTGGCATTAACAGGTCGTTCAATGAATACCCTGACATAGCAAGCGTCGATGGAGATGAAGCACAGTCGTAATAGGATATCTCCTTGGGGGAAGAGAATACTGCAGTAGATTCTGGACTCTTTCTTGCTCCGGGCTCGATAGAAGGCTTTTCAGCTGTTTTTGTTTCCTCGCCCGATTCGGCCTCCAAAGACAGTTTCTCAAATCGACCCTCAATCTTATTGAGAAGGTCCGGTAGCAGCAACTCAATCTGGTGACTGCAACAAGGTGATACCCTTTGATCTTGAACATATTTCTTGATGATATCAGCGCCATCTCTGATCCATATATTTCGAATTATCCCGGTTGATTCCTTCACAACGTCTTCTAGCAGAGGATTTTGAGAGCCATCAGGCTGTCCAAATAGGATTCTCCAGATTTCATGCCATTGTTCTTTTGGTGCCTGGCCCCTATTTGACCGGTTCGTGAGCTCTTGGAGAGTTTGGTCTGAGATGATCCCAAAGTTGGTTGCAGAACTTGGAAAGGAGCGACGTGGTATATTCTCCGATGCTGAGTCCTCCTCTGAACAATCTGGAGACTCCGTATGCCGTCTCTTCAAGTGCTGTTTAACAATCGGTATTGAAAGAAGTTTGAGATTGATACAGCTGAGGAACCGAATAGGGTCTTTCCTATAAAACGGACAAGCGAATGTCTCCTCTTCCTTGACTCTTTCTTCTGACTCGGTTTGGCTTGTCACTTTGCGACTTTTCTTTTTAGACCGACCCTTGGACAGATTTGGTGGTCTTTTTAAACCATTTACTGATCCCTGAGACTTTCTGTTGTTCAGAGGCTGTTCTTGCTTCAATACCCCGTCTTCAGTCTTTTCTGTAGCCTTATTAGCAGTAAAGATGACAGTTCTCTTGGATGCGTCGCTTGAACTTTCCATGCCTGTCTCATCTTTCACCGAAGAACATAAGATCGGAGGCTTCCTTATATCCGACGGGAGAACAGTATTAGATGATGTTACTTGGTTCGAGCCTATCTTCCCAGACGATGCACCGCCTGAAGTACCAACACCAAGTTCCTCGATCTTGACGTCGGGACTTTTTACATGGTGCACTTGGTGACATTAGTGTTTCACCATCATTCAAAGTACTGGTTTGCGAACTTACTTGACGCTACTGCAGTTGCCTGTGAATCTTCATTTGAATAACAGTCAAGTGCGTGCTCTTTAAACATCGAAGACTGCATCATCTTTCTCTCGCAATGTTGTGCCCCTCTCGTCTTGGTCTCTATGTTTGGGTCCGTGGGCTCTGGAGGCCTATCGCCAACCATATCTACGCCCGTAATAGTACTGGCATTGTACAAGTCCAACAAGGTCCATTCAGACTGCTCAAGAGCATAAATTTCGTTGGTAAAGGTCATGGTTCTAATAGAATATAGTCAGCAATGTGCTTTGTTGGAAGGCTAGCTGGAATACCAAATGGAAAGATTTCAAGATTACTTTCAGGATAATATGAGCCTGGGGAGATTCTCGATAATAGGCAGCACTTGTAGATACTGTTTTTGGAATTTTCGACAGTGTGTCTGGCAAAGGTAAGTTGGAGGAGAGCAAAAACATCGCAAGGCAGATGGGGGATGTGCCCTCTATAACATTTCTCCTACAAACACGGGGGTGTGAAGTACGTCAGAAATAAGAACTTCGCAAAGTGCCTTTCGGCTCTGGCGGGACACAAGAGACAAGCATTAACTAACGATGCTACACGCTCTATTCTAAACAGTTTTGAGTCTCGGAACTAACACAAGGGTATCCCTTTTTCCTGGCATTCCGATCTTTCACCTAAAAGCATCTTAGTCCCACAGATATCCACAGCATTAAAATAATTAAACAACGCGAAGCAAGAAAATATAACAGTCTCATGCAGAGGAACCTCAAATTCCGCCTAAAATTTCGCCTTAGGCAACTTGGCTGGTTGTGTAAGTTGGAGTAGTGGGGATGGTGGCTGTGACAGGGTACAGTCCCCTGCTGATAACAGCCTGCGCTGGATATCAAGGCCTTGATCTGCCAGCCAGTTTTGGATGCGGCCATCATATTGTTTATTCGCAAGTAATTTACTCGGACTGACGCAGGTACAATTAATTGATTGGCTCTTTGGAAATTGGCGTGTCTCTTGACCAACCTTGTTGAAGTCATTGTGGATGCAGGCATAATAAGGGATGAAAATGACGCCAAGTACGAATGTAATCATTTCGCTGCTAAACTCTTCTATTTCAAGGGACTGCTGAGTTATATATTACACTTGAAATCAACCTTTCCACGACTGTGTTCATCATTTGCACAATTGTGGTGAGCTATAGATCTATCCACCATTGCGGAGGTTTGGTGAATTGAGAACAGAACAAGTAAACAACATTCAATCTTGCAAAACTCAAGGCATATCGATAGAGAAGACTGCCTTGTTCTTGGCCTTGACACGACGAAGCATCAACCCCACTCACACGCCAGTTCATGTACGAAACATGAGTCAAGCCTCTAATTGATGCAAATGAGGCTGCCGACATGTCGTGCAGCTTCAACACAAGACGTCAGCACTGCAACTGCTGCACTAACAGCGCATTGACTGGAGACACAACAACAGCTTTACTTTTACAGCCAATCATGACTCTGAACCTCCACATTCGTGGACTGCCTGAGTCCCCAACGTACGCATTTGTGTAGAGGCTAGAAAGCCTACAGTTGGGCCATGAGGCCTCACCGACTTAGCCACCACCTGCGTGGCGGCCTTGGTCTCAGCGGCTCGTCGCCAGATCCACAAGATGTCGTCTTTGTGGAAGCATGAGCCCAAACTACCCTTGCGATGTTGGAGCTGCAGGCTCCGGAGCTCAGCATTCGTCGCCCGGTTACTATGGTCTGCGAAACCTTGTAACACGGTCAATTGAGTCTAGACTAAAACTAATTTTCATGTCCTTCTTCTTTTTGCAAATATCTGGGGCTGGTTGTAATTATTTTTTATTGTGGTGAATACGTATAGGTACCAATTAAGCTTGAAACTGGAGCACACACGCAACGCTATTTTCCCACAAACCATGGACGCTTGCCCGTTGAAAACGTGTCTGCCAGGTGAAGTGCCTACCGGGCTATGTTGGGCATGTTGTCGATTCAATTAACACTTTCGTGGAGAGGAGGCAGAAATTATTTGCGAAGTTGCGAACTACATCGCTCTCTTTTGTTGATGACAACCCCCATAGAATCATACCTTAATTTGATCTTTCACAAATAATAATTCTAAACTTCAGAAAGGCAACTAAGCACATGATATAACTTCTTAAACGTGTGATTCCCACAGTATTATTCCATCCCATTAAAACATCTTATAACAGCATCTTTAAACACCCTCGCATTTCGCTACCTACCTACCTAGTTTCAGCTCTCCAACGAGACAAACAGCAAGCCACAACTTCGCAAAAGTACCTCGCACCATCACAAAATGTCTTGCTGGTATGCACGGCCTTTCCCATCCGGCCACCACCAACAATGGACGAAAGGCCAACAGCATCCTTTCAAGAACAAACACGCTCAGGACGATTGGAAACGACCATCGGATATTAACGACAAAAGAGACCGTGCTGGCAAGGACAAAGACCATGGCGTTCACATGATGCGCTATGTCAACGACGCCATGGAGAGGTTTACCTTGAATGATCACGACCATGGTACGTAAATTATTCCGAGAAATCTAAGAGCCTCCTCGCATTAACACGCGAGGGTTATTTAGACTTTGACTCGCATCGCCCGGACCATTCCCCAGATCTTACCAGTCGGAAACTAGCTGAGGATCCCACCTACTGTGGTGCTGCAGGGGGGCCATCCAGCGCCAAGAGACCCCCTGGAAGCCCTACCAAGCCCAATAGATTAAGCAAGAAGCGCGGGGGGGAAGCTCAGAGCGAAAGAAACCCGCCTAACGGACCTGGGGGGAGTGGAAATGGAAAAGGCGATGCTACTCCGCCAGATGGCCACCGGTTTCCCTCGACTCGCGATCGCCCCCGGATCTTTGCATGTCCTTTCTACAAACATGACCCCCTTCGCTATCACAAGTGCATGAGGATCTTTTCTACCCGGCTTTCCGATCTCGTTCAACATCTAGAACGATGCCATTTGTTGAAAGAGGTCAGGCTGGGTCTATCAAATGGTCAAGTGCAAGTTGGTATTTGTCGTACTACCGACCCTAGAAAGATGATTTTCTATTGCATGCTCTGTCGCAAGGAGTTTTTTGGTGCCCATGCTGAGCGACGGCGGAATAACCACATGGCTACTTCACAAAATTGCGCCGAAGCCACAATCCAACAGACGGGGGTTATGCTACCTCGTGAATATGAAGATCTCAAAGCGGATTTAGGCCGAACTACTGGAGAAGTTCAAAAATGGAGGGTGATCTGGTCCAGATGCATTGCAATGATTGAACCCTCAACACCATATGTTGAGACTGCTGTACCTCGGTCGCGGGCGGAGGGGGTAATCCTTCAGCTGCTCAGTGCGTACCCGTTTATTATTTCATCGGCATCTGAAATGTCGCCCCCAGTTTTTCACCAGTCGATTGTTGCCTGGGCGATGAACCAAATCTTCCCGGGCTCATCATCATCTACTACTGTCAGGGTGTTTGAGGTTGACAACTTTCTCCAGCCAGAGGTCGGGCACCCAGCGCCAGGACCCTCCCAGCCACGGCCGGCACTGGGGCCTGCACCGAGGCCTTTTCCAAACGCTGCCAACCAACCCATGCAACCAGGCTACCCTGGGCCTGGGGCAAGGCAGTTTTATCCGCGGTATTCTCAGAATCCTCGCGATGACGAGTACGACGGTTATTATGAGGACGGCTTTCGGAGGACTCAATGATACCCGATATATGTCTGGCTATGGTGAAATTTTGCACCGTTTGGCGTTTATGGGAGCAAGCGTGGAAGTGATTCAAGACTAGCGTATTGACATGGTCAAAGTACACAAATGGCCATTTAGTGCGAATTTGGAATGATTAAAATGCCCGGCGTTGGACTTACTTTTATATAGACATAGACATCCTGATGAATTCAACCTCAAAGAGACAATTATATTATACCAGCTTTAAATCGCAGTGAAGCGTGAAGCACCATGTTATGTTGTTGTAACGAGATATCATTATTTGTTAAGGGATACTTTCTCGATAGTGTATATCTCCGCTAGATGTAAGTTCTTTTCCATCAGCCTTATTGCTATGTCAATTGGCTGCTTTCCAAATAGGGGGCCCATTTTTGAACCACTCTGAATGGGTCGCTTGGTTTTAAGCTAAAATGGTGGGAATTTCTATACTTATATCCGAACAAGTCATTAATCTGGAATCCTCAACACAGAATGTCATAGGAATCACGAGTCACGCATATTCATTCCCAACAATATTGTAAGCTAATATGCTCCTGTACTTGAAGCCCAAGATGGGTTTAGTTAATTGTATCCTTAGGCACCTACGGACAACTTGTAGAGGAATCACTATCACTCCCAATGCCAATGTGTGGATAATGGAATGGCATCTATCAAAGGCACAGTCTATTAATGCTGCAGACGAATCTCCCAATTTTTTAAACTCATGAGGTGCAACTATTTCAAATCTTGGTTTTTATCCCAAACCAATTTCCAACTAGGACCGCCCGTGCTGCAAACAAACATCCGAGGCCCAAGGCGAGAACACCCATTAGAAGGCCGCTCAAAGCCTGTGTTCCCATCTTTTCAACCATAGTGCCACTACTGGGGATAGCAATCAGCAAAGAAAAGCTGATAACAAAGTTCATTGTTCCTAGAAATCGATTAGACTTTTATGCTTTAGTAATGGAAAGGGGCCATACCATAATATCGTCCGTAATCCTTGGGCTCGCACGTCTTACCAACACATACTAACACTATTAGACAACTCTCTTTCCTCTGCTTCATGATGTATCTTACCTGGAGTTATGGAAAGGAAGCCTCCCGAACAAAAGCCCCATAGCGCTGTGAAGACATATAGTACCACGGCATTGTCTCCAAAGGGAACAAACAGCGTACCCATGAAGACTAACGTCAACGCCATCATAAATATCAAAACATTATAATGGCCAAACTTATCCCCAGCCAGGCCAGGGAAGATCCGACCAAACGCTGAAGCTCCGCCAATAATGGAGACTAAAGTATAGCCAGTCTCGGCTGTCAAGCCAGCTTGGATAGCAAAGGTTGGCAGTAGGCCACCAATGCCATAAAGAACGAACGAAATAGCAAAAAACATGACACAAACTAACGTGAAAGCTACAGACTTGAAAGCTGAGAAGTTGAGAAGCGCCATACCACCTTTCTTCGCTATCGGCATGTTGACAAGTTTGATAAGCCGTCGATAGGGAATGAAGCAAAGAGTTCCAAGTGTGAAGATACCAAGAATAACGAAGGCGAGAACTCTCATCGACCAACTCCAACCCAACTTAGGTAGAAGTGACCTAAGCATGATTGGGAAAATCACAGTTCCTGATGATGATCCCGTGAGAGCCAATCCAATAGCGAAGCCTCGCTTCCGTGAGAAGAGCTTCGCAACAACAGTTACCGGGATAGTGCCGGCAATAGCCGTCGCTAACCCTCCCAATATCCCAAAACAGAGCATGAATTGCCAATACAGCTTACACTCGGCAAGGAGAATAAACATGACGACAACACCTCCGCCACCGATAATGCTCAGTGCGAAAGGGCCTCGCTGATCAAGAATTGGACCGACTTGTATAGCCACCAGCATCGAGATGAACATGTACATTCCGGCAATCCAGCCAATTTCCCCAGCAGAGTAATCACGAAGTTGGTTCAACTCGAGGTAAGATTGGAACGTTCCGATAGACTGCATCATGCCTAGAAAATGTTAGTAAGAGGGTGATGGCTTGGCATGATCTTGAACTCACCGAATGTTGGCATGAGGAAGAGAAAACTGCCAACTACACATGTCCATGCTGCGATACTTGATTCAATGTCAACCACTGATGCGCTATCATTGTCTTGAATCGAGGCTGTATCTTCAATGCCAGGCTGAGGCGCATCCGTGGACTCGGGTGTCTTTTCCGGTGAAGACATGGTGATTCTGCAGTAAATCAACAGCTATGCCACGATATGAAAACACAGTTATTTTTCTAGAAATATCAGATTGGGGAATTGGAAAAAAATACTGATGTCGGATCGCGTATCCGATGCCGGCTATTGCACCCCCATGGTCATTAACCCAAAGAGTATAGGAAAATTGCAGGTCTCCGCGATGAGACTCCACTTTCGCATATTCCATCATCGGAGATTACAAATGCATTTTTTACTCTCATCGATTTAACCATTTCTGTCGTAGCAAGGGCGTGCTTATCTTGGCATATCGTATTAAGCTGGGAAGTCCAAATTGGGCGGTCAACGACACAACATGAACTATTGGATGACACAAGAAAAATCGAGGTATCTTGAAATTTCACATTATAGTCTCCCTAGACCTAAGAACATGCTTCTAGTAAAGCCGAGATCACCATAGGGAATGTTTACCCAGGCGTGTGTATTGTCATAGTCTATACTCGAAAACAGGTTGCAGTCAGACGGCGGTGATGCAACTGGATCAGATTAGATCTTTGAATACAGATGAAATATAACTATAATATCGAGTTCAAGACTTCCACCGCTAAGACACAGATATAGCTTTGTTAAATGTATCAAACTTCATTTCCTAGGCTGTCGCGAAGAGAAGAAGCTAAAGAAATAAGAATTTTGCCTAGAAGTTACAAAACTTGCAACATAAGAAATTATTAGGATTTAGGCTCCTCTCTCTGCCTATATATAAAACTAGAGGCATGCTTGTGGTTTATTGGGTACTTGATGCAGTTTTATATGGATTGAGCAAGCCTTTATATAAGTGTAATACTTCTACAGCTCCTTATAAAGTGATTGTCAGAAAGTATGGATTAACTATTATGAACAATTGAAATTGAGGTCTAGGTTTTAATCTTGGCCTATTTTTCAGAAGTATTGTGTTGCAAGACCTGTTCCTCAGTCCACTCCCAAAACCGCTTTGCATGACCGGTTCCTCCCTCAACTTCAGTCTTACTTCCGGCTACCATAGCTGAAGAAGCATTCCAAAGCCTTCCCCAAGGCGAAACTACAAGTTCATCAAGTCAGCCAATCTGGACGTTAACTTCGAGAAGGACAACAAGGGTCTACTTACTGAACGTGCCTGACTTCCCAAGATTGACTTGAGGTGAGAATCCAGCAAAGATATTAACATATGCGCCGTAATGCGGAGGGTAAAAGATAAATTTGCGAAGAAGCCAAGTGACTAACTTGGGCTGCGTTCGCCAAAGCTCAGAGTCGAGATTGCCGGGATTGAGTGGCACGGAGATAATACCATCGTTCTTATGGCGGGCAGCGTATTCGGTGGCATAGTAGTAATCGCCAAGTTTGCTAGTGCAATACTGCTGAAATGTGCCCCGGTCCTTGGCTGCCTTGACTGTCTCGATGTACTTTTTCGTAGAAGCCCGGAAAGCAGCAGTTGATGATGCCCAGACCACACGAACGGTATTTGGTGGCGATGAGTTTGCTGTGGCGACGAGTGTTGGTGTCAAATCCTGGGTAAAAGCGAAGGTACCTAGGCAATTAACTCCCAACTGGAGTTCATAGCCCTGCTTCGTCTCAGAGCCCTTCTCTGGCCAGCCGACACCAGCATTGTTGAAGAGAACGTGGAGCTTGTCTTCCCTACCGAGAAAGTCTGCAGTCGCAGCCTTGACGCTATCGAGGTCGGCAAGGTCCAGAGGAATACAAATCATTTCGCCAAGTGACTCTGGGAAAGCAGCTTTGATATCTGCACAAGCTTTCTCGTTTTTGGCCGCAGTACGTGCAAACATGTAGACCTTGGCATTCTTGCTGTAGACAATCTTGGCAATCTCTTTGCCTACGCCGGTATTTGAACCAGTGATAGCAATTACCTGCAGAAGCACCGTTAACAGGATGTCTCGGGTCGATAATGGCTAGAAGCTTACCTTGCCCTTGAGATCTGGGACATCTTTCTCGGTATATTTCGGGCTGCCTGCAAATAAGCTCTGGCGGACAATGTTAATGAGGGCAGCCATTTTGAGAGTTTGACGTAGTTGATTGAGAATCAATCTCGGAGAGGTGGCATTGCGATTGAAACACTGTAGTTTTAAATGGAAACCTCGTGATTTGGAAGCTTGTTTTGTCAATGACGCACACCAAATATACTCGGAAGCTAGTCCTTAAAAGATGGGGCTTGAGCTATAGCGGCCGAGGTAATGCAGATCCTTATATGGCTTTTAGGGGGAAATACTTTTCCAACCTTGACTAGCAGCAAACAGACACGTTGAGCATTGCTATCAAACTCAATTTATGTGAGTCCTGAGTTGCCGACAACCGAGGCTTGATCGAGATAGATTATATGCTTATTTTTAACGAGTGAGAACTATAATACTACGTGCTTGACGAGCGGCGTTCTCTTACCGCAAGCTAACCTATTGGCACTGGGGTAGTTATAGCAGCAAGAGACATTCCTACTGTCTGTAATTTATAGTATGTACTGACTATGCGTCCTAATACTAATTTTGTGCTAAGATTTGGATAGTTATACTCAGCCTTCAATTTGGGGAGAAGGCCAGATATGAAACATGTCAACTTTCTACGACCAGGATCTTACCGTTGGCAAACCAGAAAACGCACGGACGTCTTCCTCGGAGAGAGAATTACTAGAGCCAGTAGACGGGGACTTCAACAAAATCAGAGAACTGGCGAAAGCTTATGATATTTGGAGACGCCATGGCAGATAGACCAGCTAGTTGACTATATCATCACATTGATGAGATTGAACTATTTCCTTTTGTGTTGTTAGTATCATTTGAGTTAATCAGTTGGTTGGAGTACAACAAACATGTTATTTGCTAATGAGGCTCGTGGAGATAAAGATAATCCGACTTCGCACATAAACTCGGGACGAGCATAATATTGATGATAAGAATGTTGAAAGAAAACATTGATATGGCTAGTGTCAGGGAAGACGGTCTAAGTATCTCGTGTTTTTATTCTTTTTAAAGAAGCATATCTCTGCCCCAGCTATAGTTCCATTTTCAGACGGTAAGCTGGTGAGCACTTTGAATTCAAATGAAGCCCATCTGCCTATTCCATGCTTCCACTTCTCAACATCAGACCTAAGAATGGGAAACTTAAGGCAATCGCAGGATTCTATGTGACCCAAAAGGAGTCTTCCCGGTAGCCGTTTTCCAGGACGACTACGTGTATCTATCGCACGATCCCTTCTTCAAACATGAATCCGTAAATTACGCCGCTCGGAGTGAGCACTATGTTTCTTCTAACCATATCTGATCCATTTTCCGACCGTTGCGACTCTTAAAACCCTGTCAAAAATAGCCCGACCGCATTTTGACCACTAAGAAAAACGAAGCTCTCTAACTAGCTTATACTAGAAACGGGTCCATCATGCGCTTTGTGGAGCTTCGATGAGGACATGTCTATAAGAGAGACCGCAATTATGACGATGTAACAGAATTTACCTCATTTTTAAATCTTTACGCTGTTATTGCTGTCAAAATGTCTAAACACACTGAAGCTAAGGTCTGGGTCTTTGCCAACAAGCCCGATGGCACTCCTACGATCGACGGACCTAACCCAACCTTTCGGCTTGAGACTGTTCCTATTCCTCCTCTTCGAGAAGAACAGATTCTTGTGAAGGTGCTTTACATCTCCAACGACGCGGGTATCCGAACTTTCATCGGTTGTACTGTCGATGAGGACCGCATGTATGTTCCTCCTATCAAGATTGGAGAACCAATGCGCTCTGGTATCATTGGCGAAGTTCTTGAATCCAAGTCCGCTCGTTTCCAGCCGGGTGATATGGTCATGGAAGCATACCGTTCATCATGGGGTGATAAGATCGTTCTAGACGCAACTACGACGCAACTCGCCGCCCCTCTACCTAACAACCTCTCACTGTCCCATTACTTGGGTGCCTTCGGAGGCTCTGGCCTAGCAGGCTATGTCGGACTCTTAGATATCGCGCAGGCTAAGCCCGAGCACACTATCGTTATTTCTGCCGCGGCTGGAGCTTGTGGCTCCGTAGCCGTCCAAACTGCCGTCAAGCTGCTCGGTGCCAAGCGTGTGGTAGGCATTGCAGGTGGCGAGGAAAAGTGTGCGTGGGTTAGACACCATCTCGGCGCTCATGCTTGCGTGGACTACAAGAGCCCAACCTTCTTGCAAGACTTGAAGGATGCCACACCAGATGAAGTTGATGTCTACTTCGATAATGTTGGTGGTGCTGTCCTTGACGGTGTCCTGACAAGGATGAAGAAGTTTGGTACCATTGCAGTTTGCGGAGCGGTCAGCACGTACAATGGCCAGACAACTATGCTCAAGAACTGGTTTGAGATTATCTCTTCGAGATTGAACATCAAGGGATTCTTCTTGTTTGATCATATGGACAAGATTCCCGGTGCCATGGAGGTGGTCATCAAGGCAGCAGCTGAGGGCCGTATCAATATTGATATTGAGAACATTGTGCCTGCAAAGATCGAAGATATGCCTCGTGCTTGGATTTCAGTGTACAGTGGTGGAAACAAAGGAAAATCTATCACAAAGCTCATCTAGAAAGAGGGTTCATAAACAAAACTGAGGGTATATAATAAATGAAGCTATATATACAAGATAAATAGCAATGTGCTAACGCCAATTCCAGTGAAGCCCATGTCTCTCAAGAACTTTCCCAAGTTTGATCTTCTCTTCATCATCAATCTCCAAGAATGTATCAGCATATTCTTGAAGCGAGTAAAATCTTCCTGTCTTATCCGCATACAAATACTTGTCCCCCGTTCCGGCCTTCACCTCCAATGCCCGTAGTAGAGCCTCGGTTACCTGACTCCCGTTCTCCAAGGCAAGATGGATTGGAAGCTTTTGTCTGTATCTCCATCCAGTCAGGGTTTTGGGAATGAGTATCCTCATTGTTTCTTCCAAGCGAGGGAACCATCCTTCTTCGTCGTTGGCGACTTTGCACCAGGGGAAAGGCTTAGAGTAGCATGCTAGTGCCAGAGGAACCATGAAGCCAAAGTTTTCTTCCTCATAATTTGGCTCATGGGTTTCTAGTAGCCATTTGACAAAGTCGGGGAGAGCAAGAAGAGATGCTAGGTGGAGTGTGCCATCATCTGGAAGGTTGGATTTGTTGAGGAGTTTGAAAGCGTCGAGATTTCCGAGAAATAGGGACGCTTCACGAGGAGAGATCTCATCATCTTCCTCAAAGAGAGTAGAGAATTCGCTCTTTGCGTTAGTTGGGGCTGCCAGGGAGCTAAACATTGATCCAGAAATGGTTTCGTTTAGTATTTCGCTGTCAAGGTCAAGCAGAGCTTCCAGAACAGGCGCCTTCTTCTTATCCAGCAGAGCGAGGAAGATAATAGGTATTCTAGAAGCTGGTGTTACAAAGTTCGGGATGGCTATGATGCGGTTAGACCTCTTGCGGTTGGATTTCTCAGACCTAGACTTACCTGCAGACCCCTCCTTTAATAGACGAAGCATGACCTGGTTACCAACTCCAAGGGGAGATACAAAGCACCAAACGAGGAGTGGTATTTCCTCCTCCGGCCATGTCGACCGTACTCGCCAAGTGGTGGTCGAAGCAGGCGAAAGACCTGCTTCCAACAACAAGCTCAACAGTTCAGTACTATGTGTGAACTTCCGAATACACTGGAATAACAAATGATTGGGTAGTGCACTCTCAACTTGGGACCTTTGCAGCTCGAAGCAAATGGCGAACCAGCGTACTACGTGTTCCTCTAGAGTGAGACGACGTAAGAGTGTTGGCAGGACGATAGCTAAATCTGCATATTTGCACAACGCTCGAAAGTGAGGCTCAAGCTTGCGACTTGCTGCTAGATAGAAACAGTTGCCTTCTGCATCATTTGGGTTGGCACCGCTTTCGAGGAGTAGTTCGACGATGGGGAGGTACGCTTGGTTTGACTCGAGAGTGTGAACAAGAGCGTTATAGACATTTTTCGGCTCAATGTTGAAAGCAAGAACGCTCTTGTAAATATTCGCGCGAACAGCTTGGTCAATGGCTGGATTGGCTCGTAAGTATGGATGGTTGAAGACAAGGTTAGCTGCCTCATCATCTTCATCCTTGACTAGATAGCCACAAAGAAGATCGAACATCTTTAAGTTGCGAGATTGGAAAGCGGCTGCGAAGGCGGCATTATCTTTGTGATTGACTCTGGCGCCATTATTGAGGAGCAACTTAGGAATATCCATATTGCTGGGATCACTTTTGATGCTGGCTAGTAAGGCGTCTGAAATCTGGGATTGGCCAACGCCTTGTTTCAGCAAGGTCTCATAAGCCTGTTTCTTGTCTTCTGTCTTCATAGAGGTTGTGTTTTGGATATGTTCGAAGATACCGTTTCTCGTGGTGCTATCAGCGACTTTCTTAATGAGTCTTTGAAACATTTCGCCAGGTGAACTGTCCGCCACAGCCTGGAGCATTTCGATGCCTACTTGAGCATCATGTTCCAGTAGTAGCGTAGAGAGAAGTTCATCTTCAGGGTGTTTCTCAATGACCCAAACCAACGCTCGAGAAACCACTTCGGATGATATCTCCTTACTAAAAGCGAACAGACTTCCGAAGATACCTGCTTTGATAGAAGGAGGTGTATCGGAGGAGCTTGCAGCGTCAAATGCCTCTTCGACAGTCGTATTGGAAGCTCCAGCAGAGAGAAGCATATTGAGGATTATCGGATAACCCGCCCCAGTTGATGCGGCTGCTTGAACGGCCTCGCCGTTATTGAAGTTGACGTTGGCTTTGTGACCAAGGAGTAACCATAGACCTTCCATGTCTCCATCCAACGCTGCTTTCGTCTCCTGTAACAGTGCTTTGGACTGTCCAATCTCGGTTGTGAAAGCTTTCTGAAGTAGTCGCTTCATCAACTCATATTTAACCTCAGAATCCTCAATTTGTGAAGCTTCTTCGAAAGCATTCGAAAGTGTAGCAATACTTGGACCAATAAAAAGTATTGCATCGACAAGATCCTTGTCACGCTCTCGCATGGCAAGCCGGAGCACTATACCGTCCTCTTCATTGATGTCCAAGCCATGGCGCAGCAGGCACGGTATGATCTCCCCACGATGTTCATGGTCCTTGATAAGAGCATAAACATTTCTTAGGGAAGGCTTTGAAGATGCTCGAGATGCAGAGCTTAGGAAGAGCTCTAGGTTATCAAGCTTATAATTCTTTGGGTCAATGAGCTTGGGCAGTACTGCGTCGACAGTGGTTTGGTCTGGTGGAGAACAAGAACACAGCAGTTCCAAAAGTGGAATACTATTGATCTCAACCGCTTTTGAGAAGGCTCCGCCAGACGAGTAGTTGACATCAGCACCATGTTCGACAAGAACACGCACGAAGTCGAGTTTAACTTCTGATTCGATCGTTCTGAGTAGCATTTGGTTCACCACAATACCAGATGCGCCTTGTTTCAACAGGAGCGTCGTCATATCGAGGGCAATCTCATGGCCAAACTCCACAATAGTGTCGAAAGCGAAGGGAAGAGCTGCAGCCAAGGCCTCGCTAGTAGGGCTGGCACCACACAGCATGTTGAGCACTGTAACGTCTCCTCTCTTTGTAGCTTGCACTAAAGGAGACTTTTCAACGTCTGTAGTATAGTCCAACGGTGCTCCCTTGTCGAGAAGTAGTTTAGCTAGCTTGGAGTCAATCTCATCATCTTCGAGCATGACTTGGCGTAGACATGCGCCAAGCGGTGGTCTTTCGACGCCTTTTGTAATGAGAGCTTTCATGGCGTCGAGTCTTGCGGACCTTGGACTTATGCCAACAGCGGTCTCAACAGTGGTCGATAGGATAGCTGATGTACAGTCTCGCTGAAGTAGCAAGTCGAGCATTTCCAAATCCACAGATAATAAAGCTGCTCTAATAGCGGCAGCTTCTTCGAACTCCACGGATGCTCCATAATGTAGGAGAGTCTCGACAAGACGTTTTTGCTTCTTCTGCGCAGCGCGGACCAAACGTGAGCTCAGATGTTGCCCACTGAGGCCCATATATCCGAACAAGTTCATAAAATAGATCATGTCATTCTCGTGCACGTCCTCTGGTAGATGATTTAATGTTTGTGCGGGTGGTGATGAGAAGGTTCCATGTCTGAGAATGTCCAGCATGGCGAAGTCAAGCTGGGAAACAACATATTGTAAAGCGTTGTTTGGGGGAACATCAACCATGACTCCTGCTTGTACCAAAAGGCTGACGAGTGGTAAATGGCGGGCTGATACATCCTTGACCAGCTCCTCACGAGTGACCAGGTTATCTGAGACAAGACCAGACTGGGCAAGCAGGGTGAAGAAAGCTAGTCTTAGGTTGTCGTCTTGATATTGAGAGACAAGCTCACAGGCCTGGTAGCGAACGCCGAAGAAGACTTGGTTAGAAATGGCGTAGCCCAAGACTATTGCTGTAGCTTGGAAATTCGCTAATCCCAGTGCACTGAGGAGAAATGACTCAGACACCAGTTCAGGCCGGTTCGATAAAAGCAGAAGAGTTAGAGAAATGGAAAGAGGTTCTATCGAGCCAGCCCTGGCAAACTCCTGTTCAAGACATATTTTCCAGGCCTCGGTTTCGACAGAATTTGGTGCTGATAATAGCAGGGTGACCAGGTCCAGATTCCGATTTCGAATGTGCTCGTTGATGGCCTCTTGGTAACCAACTGCGATCGCTCCGAAACTCAGGAGAAGCTTCATTGCTTGCAGTGATGGTTTCGATAATGCTATGTCCAGGGCTCTGTTTAAAACTGCTTGACTCACTCCTGTTTGACACAGGAGATGGATATAGTTAATGTTATCGTGGGACGTAGCTTTGTCCAACCAGGTCATCTGATGCGCGTCAAATGTCAAGCTCGCGCTCATACGATTCTTCTTCATCCTCCTTTCAAGCTGCTCATCATTGAGATGTCCCCAAAGTTCATCTAGTGAGGTCAACGTGCTATGGAGTAATAAGGCCTGCGCAACACCAGCAGGTGGCAGTGTTTCCTGCGATAACAAAACATCAAAAGCCTTTGCGACTTCATGTTTGGTGAAGCTCCAATGCGAAGTGTTGGAAGCCTCTGCTTTTTGCTCCTTGGATCTAAAGATATTTCGCTTTTGTCGCTCTGGTGGGATGTAGTTGGGATCTGAAATCCTTTGCTGAACAAGATGTTGGCGTGCTGCGTCACGGTTGGTGCTGTTGAATGGTAGAAAATCCTGAGCTGCGGGCTCGGTTAGACGAGTGAGGCGTAGGGGAGGTTGAAGAGAGGCTTTGGCGAGGAACAATTGAGCGCGCTGTGTACCAGCCATGATATCGAATTCCTCGTCTCACAATGGTGTCGATCAACTGAGATGGTAAGTCATGAAGTAAATGATGAGTAGAAGAAAGGTAATAGAATGTGAAATGTTGGAAATGGTGTTGAGGCTGACAATAGGCGAAAATGCAGTAATACGGCACGCAAGTTCGCAAATGCTCAGCCTGGAAGAATGGCACGCGATAAAGATTAGTCGAATCACTAGATTGGGCTGACAGATGAAAGAAGGAATTGATTTGTGCCACTTGGCAAAAGATCTGGTGATAAACCCCGCGTCAGGCATTCTAGAAACTCCAAAGCTCAACTACTTCCGGGTGTGTTTGAGCCAAGATCTCCAAGCATGTAACTAAAAGGGCGACCGACATGACTCCACTAGCACTGCCTCCTAGCAGGCAGACATTTAAACATACAAGATCATATGAACTACTCGAGTATTGCCTAAATATAGGTATGATTTCAGGTATTCCCTAACAGAGCTTGGCTTCAAGGGTGGTTTCACTTTGCCCAACAGACAGGGAATTACAGGACGACACCCTCAGCCCCAGGCAGACTCGTGCCTAGAAACAATTGGCTAGAGTTCAGCTCATGTCGATCGCCACCCAAAGCGGAACAATATCAAGGATTGTGATTGGGTTGAGGCTATGCATAGCGGAAATAACAGCGCGGAATCTCACCGTGCACAACGCCCGGTTAATATGAGAGCCTATTTCAGATACATTTCACCATTCTCAAGGGCGAATTGAGCCTTATCGGGCAAATAGCGCATGCGGTTTAAAGATAGGCTAGTATTGCGATGGGAATCCTTCGGTGATAGAACTGGCAAACTGGAATATGTTGTTAAGTGATATAAAGTATATATTTGCCCTCATCTAAAGCAGCACCTATCATCCTAAAATCTGGTCATATCATCTTATCAGACCAACATGACTGTCCCACCACCACCTCCTCCACCATACTCTCCTCTAAGATCTAGCGGAAATGACACTACATCGAGGGATATTCATGGCCTGACAGAGTCAGTCCATCACACTTCAGTCAATGACAGTCCTTCTGCTACGTCTACTACTTCTAGTGCTTCTTCTACAGCTTCAACAGTCCTCCCTCCATACCTGAGCAGAGACCGTGGTGATGGGTCAAGAGGCGCTCCACCCGTCTCGGGTCATCTTCATAGACTTCGAAACCCTGGAGACTCCGGTACCTCCAATGCCACCTCCTCAGGTACACGCGAACGTCTTCGGCAAATGGAGATCGAACGAGATGAACTTCGTCGAGCAATGGAGCAAGAACGCTCTATAAACGACCGTCTCAGACGTGAAGCTGGTCCAACCGGACTCTCCGCTGCCGAAGCTCGACTCCGTGTCCTTGAGCTCAAGCGTGAAGCTCAGGCGGCAGCTGAGCTGAGGAAAGCTCCTAAGGATGGCATGTTTAAAGCAGCATGCGCAACAGATCTTCTCTTCCTCATGGATACTACCATGTCTATGAGACCCTACCTCGACGCGGCGAAGCAACAAGTCAAGAATATTATGAAGGATATTTGCGAGACTTTCTACAACGAAGCGGAAGTGAGAATCGCCGTGGTTAGTTATACAGACCACTGTGATAAGGACCCTCATGTCAAGTTTATCGACTTTAGTACCGACATTGATAAAGTTCATGCTTTTGTTGACAAGCTGAAGGTTAGAGGTGGAGGCGATGCACCAGAGGATGTTCTAGGCGGTATCCAGAAGGCTATCAATGCTTCTTGGAAGAACCCAACGCGATGTGTAATTCATATCGCCGATTGCCCGCCTCATGGCAATATTTTCCACAACTGGAACGAGAAGAGTGATGATTACTGGATACCCGGAAGTGAACCACACAAGCTTCTATATCAGCCTCTGCTGAAGCAGATGATTGGTTTGAATCTCAACTATGCTCTTCTCCGCATCATAGGTGATACTGACAAGATGGCGTACACGTTTCTCAAGGAGTATGCTGCTGCAGGGGCAGATTGTAAACTTCTCAAGGCAAACGCTTATCACCAAGATGCTCTGAAACTCAACTCTGGGCAGATGAGCAGCACTCTCGGTGGAAGCTCCAAAGGAACTGCTAAGGGAAATCTTCTCTTTGAAGAAGCGGAGCTAGGTACTACCTACAGTGCTCTTCGTCACCTGGTAGTCAAGAGCGTCACAAGCTCTGCATCTCGTACTGCAGTGCGAATGTCAGAGTCTTCTTCTCGAACAGGCGAGAAAGGCACCAAGAACACTCCAGTGTCTCACCTCGATGCAATCGGTGAAGCTGAGGATGACGAGTTCAACGAGAAGGAAAGCCAAGTCTTGCTTGAAGACGTCGACAAGCAATGGAGCGACCAAGCTTGGTTTGAAGACAAACTCGTTGTCGAAGGCTTCTCGCCCGACACAGTTATCCATCGCTCAGGAACCCTCAATGATATGATGGCAACCGACGACAATATCAGGCTGAGCGTCATGGAGCTCACTGTGCATAAGCGCAAGGTTCCTTTCGCTCAAGGTGCCCTTAGACTGGCGTACTGCGCAAAGACTACACACTCAACAAACCCTTACGTCGTGAAGTCCTTCAAGCGTGGCGGTAAACGACTCGCGCATCTTGCTGAAGATATGCGCTGTCAAGCTCTCTGCAAAGCGTTTGCGCTAGAGTTCAACGCCTTGACGGGTGATGAGCATGCTATCGACTTCATCGTCACGACATGTCTGAAGAGCAAATCAAGGAACTCTGAGACAGACTATATCTCTCTCGAGCCGTTCATCGAAGGCGATTATGTCAAGTACAACAATAACTGCAGCTACGTCAACGAGGATAATCCCGATGATGAGTTCAACAAAGCAGCACAAGCCTTCTCACATTTCACCTATGAGAGATCTTGGGGAAGCTTCCTGGTCTGTGATCTTCAAGGTGTAGGCCATGTCCTCACAGACCCAGCTATTCATACCTTGGACCCCGAGCGTTTCAAGCTGGCAGACACAAACCTCGGAAAAGAGGGATTCAAGTTCTTTTTCGCAACACACACGTGCAACGATATCTGCGCCAAACTTGAACTCCAGAGCACACCATCAACTCTCACATCTGAGAAGGCTTCTTTCCGCGAATGGTGGCCAACCATTGACTCAACTGCCTGTTGTTCAAACAAGCTCTGCGGTAAGATCATTCAAGTTACCAGCGCGAAGAAGTCAGAAGAGTTTCCGGGCTGTAACTGGTGCGAGACTTGTTGGCCTCAGTTGGAGAAGACGAAGGAGAAGATTATTTGCATTGCACCAGGTACACATCACGAGTTTGAAGTGTCAAGGTTCTATTATGAGTCGCAGGGGCAAATTCCGCCAAGGAAGTGCATGGACCACAGAGAGAGGGATGAGACTGTCGCGAGGGTTGGTGTGATGGGAGGTAACTTCTTTGGCAGGCTTAAGAGTGCTACGAAGAAGAAGTCTATTTCTGGAAAGGCTTGGTGATAGCGTTGCTTTGTTATGTTTTGGAATCTTTTATAGATTGATATACACGCCTTGTTCTGTGTTAATCCGATGTATTCGCTCCAATTCCTTTCTCGCGAGTATTAAACCGCCTCGTCGTTTGATTTGCATCATGGTTTTCTAGTAAGCCACGGATCTTGCAGCAACTCCCTTGCGGTTGGTCTACTCTCGGGCATCCAAGTCAACACACGGCGTAGGAATGCGACAAACCCCGTGCCGTCCTCCAGCCTCGTTTCTAGCTCTTCCAGTGAGCGATTCTTAGAGATTGGCGCGAGTCCTAGCCATTTTCCTGTCATGGTTGGTCAGTACTTTTCAAATTGCAATTTTCATTATTTATCTACCAACTTACCCTTTTCATCCCAAAATTCCAAGGCCCTCTTGGCATTCCGTTGCAGGAAATCTGGAGGCGGCGGACCAAGTGTTGCTATCAGTTCAGCCAGGTGGGCTGCATCTTCCTTGGCGGTGAATAATCGGTTGGGACTAAGGAGGTCCCAGGCTGTTAGGCCAACGCTCCAGATGTCTACTGGAGAGTTCCATGTTAAGCCCATAATTATCTCCGGTGCCCGGTACTGCATGGGCATGATGTCTCCCGCATGAGGTCCTGGGCCAGATCTTGCTTCACCGAAGTCCGACAAGAGAATCGGACCCTGTCTTGGACGTATTCGTCGTGAAAGGTATATAGTACGGTCTGGCCCCACTTCCTTCCTGTCGACAGGTAGATGGAACTCCATGTCCGCGAGGGGATGAAGATGAGAATCATCGTTGAGGCCTAACAAT
Source organism: Fusarium anguioides (assembly GCA_012977745.1). Classification (NCBI taxonomy): domain Eukaryota; kingdom Fungi; phylum Ascomycota; class Sordariomycetes; order Hypocreales; family Nectriaceae; genus Fusarium; species Fusarium anguioides. The sequence goes on along the minus strand of JAALXK010000194.1, from coordinate 10,893 downwards.
ACGTTTCCGGGGTGGATATCTGCCAAGTCTTAGTATAGTTAGATGACATGGGAAGGGTTGTAGTAAACCTGTATGAACCAGCTCCACCTCATTATGAATGAAGTCGATGGCTTTAAGTAGTTGTCTAATAGCTTCCCTGACGAAGTTCTCATCTAATGCGTCTATTCTCAAAGAATTCTTCAAGTCACGAAGACTCATCTGAGAGGCTTCTAGTACTAGTACTTTGTGCCGTCCATCTGGGCCACTCATTTCGAATGAGTCTAGAAGTAGCCTGATATGGCATCGCACACGATGTTTTGTTTGGGCAAGTATTGGTGACATGGATTCGTATGCTGGAAGCTCTCGGTGATTTCGAGAGGTATGAACGTAGATCTTCAGAGCAACATATTGGCGGTCTCTGAGAAAGAAGGTCAGCCAGAATTCACATCTTATGACTCCAGAAAACAGACCTTAAATCTCGAGCAAGCCATATTGTTGATGAACTTCCAAACCCGAACTTACCGACCACCTGATAACGATGTTGGAATACTTCCCCAAGTCGGACCGGGTAAAATCGCGAGGCATCATGATCGGCAATTCCCTCCTCCTCGACCTTCACATCTTCATTGATCGTTCTGAAACCAGCTGCTGGAAATGAGCGCGGGAGTTCGGGTGTATGTGAGAAATACCCCAGTAATGGTGCTGCTAGGGTCGCTGCACTGGATGATGGCCTTTGGGTCGGGGCATTGAATTGTTTCTGACGCGTCAAGAACGAGTCAACTAAGTGAATGCGCCTTTTTGAGACCCAAAATAAAAATCGATTGAGATATTGTCGTGATGCCATCGCGCCTTGAAGCGTGAAAGCCGATGTCGGTGAAGCAGGCTACTTTGATGCAGGGAGGCAGACGTCGGCCGGAACTCGGGGATTACAGGGGAACGCTTAGAGTCGGTCACCCTAAACTCGCATCAGTGTAAGAAACAGTCCTACAATGGGCCTGAAAAACCACATCGATCTCCTCATTTCGCAGAAATACATTTTTCGTCCGACTTCGTGGCTGATTGTTGGCTTCACATCATGTGACAGTGAGTTGAACTCTGATTCAGCCAGCTGCTGACCAGTGCAGTGGCGTTGCTGTTGGGTTGGACCAGTAACTCACAAATATTCCCTAAACAATAAACTTTATTAATAACTCTGATCTATCAGAACGAGGCAAAATCGTCTGATGGGTCGCCGTTCAACTATGAACGCCGCGCCTTCAGTGGGATCTTGGATGTCTTGAGCTATCCAAACGCGTTCCACATGACATCGGCAAGCCATGGATCAGGAGTAATCCTCGTGCAGTAGGTCTTTCCTCTGGTTTCCATTCCTAACACCTGCGAAGAAATCCCTTGAATGCGGCGTCATCGATGACTTGGGTTGTGAGTTTTGTTAACGATTTGCCGCTCGGGATTGGTGCGAGACCTCGCCATTTTCCTTAACCAGTAAGTCAGCTTCAGTATCTGGGAGTTGGACTGGATGAGGGAACTGAGAGTCAATTGTTTTCTCAATGGCGCCGAATATCAGACCAGGACAATGGACAAGACTCGATGAGGAACTTTATACATGGACTTTAAAGGTTGTTAAAGCCTATATATCTTTGGGCACCCCAAGTTGTCGCAAAGCTTGACTTGGTCCTAATTGAACCCAATTATCAATCTCCTTTTGTGTCGCAACTGCAATAACTCCAATCATGCCTATGGCGTTCGCTCCCGCCTCTTTGTTCACAGCCGCTCGTCGTCTCGGGAGGACCATCATCCATTGCTGTGTGAGTAAGAAGTTGTGCGGGACTGCTGCTCCAGGTGGTGCGGAATCAGTATGCTCGGAGAGTCCAGCCCCAACTTCTGTAGCCTTGCTCAGGAGATCATTGTAGTTGTCAAGCAATTCGGCTTGTGTGATGTTGGACTTTAATCGATGATAGAACCATTTAAATGGAACATCAGGCTCCATACCATCCTCAGAATCAAGAAAAGAAACAAAGGTTTCGTTTGGTTTTGGTATCATCTGCATATGTTTATGCAGTCGACTGCATCCTCCATCTCGTCCGCAGTTGAAAAAAGCGATGTAATCTTCACCAAGTGACTCTAGAACGGTCCATGCTGCTTTCAAGTCGTCTCCATTGAGCTTGTCGTATTGTCTTTGATAGCCGTCTGAAGTGAGAAGCATGAAATGAGGACTGGCGAAACAAAACTTGTTGGCTACTAGGACATGAGTGCTACCGACATCGCAGATCTCGTAGCCCGCAGTACTGATGTCACTGCCATCTCGTTTCTGATTGGACAGTTCGCCATTTTCTTGTCTGTGAGATCCAGCTGTCTGAATGGTCGGTTTCTTTGCGAGAGCAGATGTGAGGAGAAACTGGAACTGCAGATTTTGTCAGTCTAATTGCCTCGTGAATGGTAGGACGATTAATAATAGCCTTTACCTTGAGATCGCCATCAATATGATCGACGGCCTTTTGTTTCTTGTCGTAAAAGACTAAGCCAGCCTCGACGAGACCGTCAAATCTGGCCACGATGAGCGATTTTTCCATGTTGCGTGTAACTGCAGTTGTTGGCTGAGAAGCAACGGGGTGGACAAGGGGTTTGCTCAATTAATCCTTGTCATCAACATTACAGAATCGGACATGGGGCTCGATTACTCCGTACCCTGAATAGTTTGGAACATCTCAAAACTGAACATTGTATGCCGAAGAACACAGTTCATCGAGGAACGAAAGCTCCAAACAAACTCCTCGTAGCGGGCTTTGGTAGCTATTGGCTCACGGCCCCTAAGTGAACTTGCTTCTTTCTCTTTAAAGCTAACACTCCGAAGCTGGATTTCCAGGCTGCAGGCAGTAGAATAGTGCTGATTGAGCCAGTGCGGGGAAGAGCGAAAAGAAAAGAGCTGAAACGACTAATTTGGAGGAATAGAGATCTATATTATTGGGCAGTAAAACGCAGCTCAAACTAACAGCACTGGTGGCTCTTTTCTGTCTGCAAGTGGGACGCGGGACGCGTTAATCACTTTTTGGCTTTAACTCAAACCGCAACGCGATCATAAAAAGTCAACCTCACAGCCCTTAATCAAGCTCTGAAAGGCCATCATCCCAACGGGTATAGAAACCCACTATATGCCTTGAATTGTGACTATGGGCACCTTTCAAGCCTTCGGCGCACCCGCTTTTCAAGGTTTCCACCCACTTACTGGTCACTTCCCATAGATTCAGTGTATACTGTCACATCACCAACTAATATGCTTTTCACAGGCGAAACCATTTAAGAGATTCTGGACAACGTGCAGAGGCCAAACAATCGACAAGACCAGAACAATAGAAATCTAAAACTTCGGGTAAACGTTCCAACTGGGCCAGCCCGATATTGGGACGAGCAGTAGGCCGCCCTCACAAGCTGTCGATAGGCCCCGTATGAAAATTGTCAAGGACGAGGTCACACGCTCAACCAAAGAGGAACGGTGCATCGAAATATCAATCCAAGCAACCAGCCTGTCAGGAAGAGAACGTCATATCGAGAACGCAGATGGGGACAAAGGGGCCTCCAAACGACAAATGGAATGACATGTTCACCACCAGGTCTGCCTGGATAGTTGATTTTCCTCCGCCAAGGAAGGACCTTGATCGCCAAGTTGATAGGGCAAATTTCCGCGATGCTGTACACGAGTTGAACGTCGGCCGCGGTCCAGGCAATCCCATGACATTGGATGGTCTCCGAAACCGTTTTCGCATATGGCAACTTTGCTCTAAGATCTTGGCAGAGCACAACGATTATTTGAAAGAATTTGAAGCCAAAAAGGAAAGGAAAGCCAAGAGCCTACCTGAACTAGTATGGCAGCAAACATCTACCTGGCTACCCAAAACCAAAACAGTCGGTAGTATGATGGACTTTTTCCGAAGGCCTATAGAAGGAAGTAGACCTCTTCCTTGTGATCCCAGCGAATGGAAGTATAACTTTCCAGTCACGCCTTCACCTATTTAGACTCTTACCATTGCAGCTCGAACCACTGATCTTTTCAACATCGTTTCTTTTGGAGTGGACATGAAGATGCAACGGTTCGAGGTTTAGTTCGACGACAATGGGCACAAATCAAGTCACTCGATTGGACCTCGCAGTAATACCATGAAGTACCTTCAATTCGACAAGGAAATCCAACCTGAGCACATCTTGTGCTGTTGTGTCACGATGAAACGTGTCCCAGTTGGCCTTCGCTTCGTCACGACCAAGGACGGTGAGCTTGTCGTTGGAGAACCTGGCCCAAACGAGATCCAATATCCACCAAACAGAATTCTGGAAACTTGTGTAACTGGCCTTTTTTGCCAGTGGTCAGAGCGTGACTTTCCAAATCCTCAACTGACTGCTTTTGGTGTATACTATGGGGATACTAAGACTTGACTGTCAAAGGGAGCTGGGAGAGCACAGGATCTAAAGGACTGTATTATGTTTTTGAGCGAATTTAGGAAAGATTTATACTGGAAATGGATTGGCTCGCTGGATGAATATTGTTAAAGTCTAGTTTTCAGTACTATTTGGAGGCGGTTCGGGGTAAGATCTACATATGGAAGTCGGTTGGCGTAAATGGATTTCAGGGTATTTATTGGTATCTTTATGGGCTCCCACAAAGGACCTACCTACATCCTAGCCAGTTGAGTAAACTATTGTTTCATCACGTAGGCCCTGCTGTATATCGCAGGGTATGAATACCAAGCCACCTTGACCACAATTACAGCTCGATTAGCAACCAATCGTGCTGAGTTAACACCGCCCATGAGGAAAAGTCTAGACCATGAGATCACGAATAGGCCATCAGAGATACCCCACGTTCTGCAGGTTATCAATATGGCAATTCTCCCGATCTTCGTATGGGTCCAGATCCAGGCCCTAGCTCTTTGCCATCAAACACTAGTCGGGGGGTAGGCTGACATTTCGCGGGCGTTGTACAAAGTACTCCGTAGAGACCATTCCAGCCATCATCCCTGCATAGGAACCATCCCGAAAATTACTCCGCATCCGGTTTCATAATGGATCAAGGGACACTTCAAAGGCTTCATTTTGTCCGGTAAAAGATTGTAGAACCTGATGAATGATCGTTTATTGAACTGATAGAGGTTGGGAGGTACGAATCCTTGTGTCGAAAATCTCCATCTTGGTTTGTCTAGCTTCAGGGCAGCCAAGATGTAAGGGAGCTAGGGAGCAAGCCTCGGTACACTGTGAATACGCTATCCCCAGAACAGAAGGTTCATATAGATCCAGGGACCCCCGCATATCGCTAACTTTAATAGTGCTTCTCAACGTTGCAATGGTAGCTTGCCACTCCGGCTCTTGTGCCTCTCTGAGGAAAGCTTGAATACTGTTGACTATCGTGTCGTCATGAAGGTCCAGCCTCTACATATAATATAGCGCTACCTAACCCCGTGGTTGTCTATGCCCTAAGGCTTTCGAACTATTGCTGTAGACCTCTCTACACCGGACAGCAATCATGGTCTCCTTCAGTGTCCTCGTCACCTGTCTATCTGGTGCAACTATCGCCACAGCTTCATCTATCCCAACCTCTGGCTCGGCTTACGCGCCAAAACACGCAACATGCCCATCAACACCGCTTGTTCGAGGCGCTAAGGGCATTTCTACTGCTGAATCCAACTACATCACTAGACGGCATCAGAAGGCTTCTTCCGCCTTAAAGAAGTGGCTTACATCCGTCGATAAGGGTTTCGATGCAGCCACCAAAGAATGGTACACGAAAGAGTACGGAAAAGGCTCGAAGGCGCCTGTGGTTGCTCTGACATCAAGTGGTGGCGGATATAGAGCTATGCTTAGCGGTGCTGGTGTTGTCAAGGCCTTTGATGGACGTGAGAAAACCAAGACGGGTGTCAGCGGACTCTACCAAGCCCTGACCTACGAGGCAGGTCTTTCGGGAGGCTCTTGGCTTCTATCATCTCTCGCGGCCAACGATTACCCAACTATCAGCTCACTACAGAAGAATCTATGGGAAGAAGCCATTGAAAGCAGTCTTCTCGTTACTAGCATTCTCGTCTCGCCTCAGAAGCATCCCGTCTATAGTACGGTTGAAGCTAATATCAAGGCTAAGCGAGCAGCTGGCTTCGAACCAACCATCATCGATCCTTGGGGCCGACTTCTCGCATATGGCCTCCTGTACGGTCCCGACGGAGGAGTACGCGATACCATGTCCAGTATCGCTCAGACCTCCAGTTTTAAGGACTTCTCTGCACCATATCCCATCATCACAGCTCTTGGTGTCGATACTGGGTCATGCATTCCACAGAGAAATGCTACACAATACGAGTTCCATCCGTACGAGTTTGGCTCATGGGACGCCGGAGTTGCGGCCTTCGCTGTTTCGAAGTATATGGGGACTTCATTCTCCAACGGTCATCCTACCAAAGGCTGCATCACCAACTATGATCAACTGAGCTACGTGGTTGGAACATCATCCAACGTCTTTGCAGCAGCATGTGAGCCTGTCAAGGCCAACAATTCCGCCGATGCCACACTGGTGGAGAACTTCGCCGCTTTCGTTGCCAAATCCGGCTCCGGAAAGCCTGAAGCTTCTGTACGCGAGCTTTTCGGGCTGTTCCCGAATCCTTTCCAGGGCCGTCGTGACTCCCCTGAGGTCTCAGCTCTCTCGACTTTGGAGCTTGTCGATGGCGGAGTTGGCATTGGCTTCCAGGGCAACCCGATTTGGCCGTTCCTGTACCGGTCCGACGTAGATGTTATCATCGTCAACGAGAACTCTGCCGATACACAGAATAACTACCCCAACGGCACAGAGATCTTGAATACTTACAAGGCAGCCAAGGCAGCTGGGTTGAAGCGCATGCCACCGATCCCATCTGCCGAGACTTTTGTTGCCAAGAAGTTGAACCAGAAGCCTACGTTTTTCGGCTGCAATAAGGCAGACGCGGCCACTATTATCTTCATTCCCAACTACAACTATACGTTTGAAAGCGGCCAGTCGACCAATAAGATTCAGTACTTCCGCAATGAAACCGTGGGAATGATTGCCAATGGCGTGGAAGTGGGCAACTATGGTGGCAAGGAGAATTGGCCGTTGTGTCTAGCGTGCGGTATCATGAAGAAGCAGGACGGAAAATTGCCAAAGGGATGTGGGGCTTGCTTCAAAGAGTACTGCTTCAATTGACAAGATAAACGGTTAGAATAGATTATTATGTCCCAGTCATTGAGGCTCAGTTTCACGCAGTCCTTTGTGGCCATTGGAGGAATAATCTAGATGTTAGCAAGATGAAATCAGTAGTTTTATGCCAGTGAATTCAAATCTTTCCAAGGATCGATCATTATCAGTTTGCTACTATTGGAACTAGCGCCCAATGTTTCTCCTCTTTTCATGAGTAATACTACGGTTTAATTCAATATTCTCAGGGGTTGGGATACTCTGATTTGTTGTTTTTTCCTGCACGTTGCGGGGAAGCTTGACTCTCCCAACACCTCAATGAGGTACTTGCTCATATGTTGTGAGAAGTAAATACCAACAGACCTCTATAATGAGTACGGACGTTTATTGTGCGTTTTGCGGAATTCCTACCGGAGAAATTTTAGATGTTTTGGGTGGTGACCGAAGCTACAATCAAGAGCGTCTGGCTGATAAGAAGATCAAATGGGCTTGTGACATCTATCTCCTCGGTGAAAACCCAACATCATCGTCCCTCGATAGGTAAGCTGGCTCCGACTTGGTTACTATTCCGCCTGCTGATCCAATCGCAGAACATTTGTCGTAGAAAATGCCCAGTGCAGGGATATGGATATGCACTACTATAGTGTGGATCTAGAGGAGATTCCGTTTCCATTGAGCCAGCCAATTCTCAATGTGTAAGTGGTAAACAAGAATTTGGGTTCGATTTTAGCCTACTTGACGAACCTAAGTTACGACTGGGATGCTCCTTACTCGGTCGTCATCCCTTATCATAAGGCTTGCTACAAGATACTCGAAGAAATTGCCGCTCCGCATCCCATCAACCATCAGATCTTGTACGAGACTTTGAAAGCTCGTGTGAAGAATGGATCTCAAAACCGCAAGCCCTCTAAACTTAAACTAAATTATAAGGCAGCCAACCAATTTCAGGGTCGAGAATGGTATATCGATCGAGGATCAGAATTCCTCATGGCCTCGCCTATTGATATCCCCGACATTGAGGAACACATGAACGCCTTCCTGCAAGATCATCAACTGGATGGGCAGAGGAATCTCATTGCTGAGAGCTCTTCCGAGAATGGTAGGCTTAGTACCTTGCCCAGCGAGGTCCTCTCAAAGATCCTCCTTCAGCTTGACGATACTAGCCTCTCCTCTGCTCGGCTTGCATCCAGGGATGCAGTAGTGGAGACGTCTTCTGGTACATTTTGGAAAAGTAAGGTTTACTCCGAAATGCCTTGGATTGTCTCATTCTTGCGCCCAGCCGTAAGACTTTTTAGCGGTCAGATTGACTGGCGTGGAGTGCATGAATCATTGACGGATGGCCTCTTCCTCGTCCCCGAAGGCGATACTCAATATATTCTTGGGTCTTTAGCACTTGATAACCGTCGGCGAATCTGGTCAATATGTTCTCGGATTTTGGAAGAGTACTTCCATCGCAGAAAGAAGTTCCTGACCGATCTTTCCAACAGGCCGCCTATTCTCCAGGACGCCAGTCCTACACCAATGCCACTCCTGGTATACCCAGCAAGCAAGCATAGTGTGTCTTCTAGCATCAGCCTAGTTCATGAGTTCCCTCATATCCAAAAGTCGAAGCCTATCATCACGACCTACTGGAAAAGTACTGGTGAGCTCGCTGGTATTGGTACCAAATACTCAGAGGCAGATACCGTGCAGGTCATTGGATCAAATGATGACGTTACAAAGGTCGAGGAGTTTCAATTGCCACATGATGATTGGCTTGCTGCGATCGTTACAACTAGCGTAGGTGGAAACTTTGATCTCGAAGACGACGATGGCGACAGTAACTGGTCAAGTAGCGACGACCAGGACAAGGGAAGCCGCCAGCTCGTCGGGGTGAAGTTCTTCTTTTTGAGAAACCCCCCAGTCCAACACGGGCAATGCGAGGGGTACATTCGAATCTTTCAGCCTGATCAAGGCAACTTCACCGTTGGTTTTTATGGTTCTTGGGGTCCCGAAGGAACTGTTCAGAAGGTTGCCCTTCTTCAGCGGCCGGTGGATCATGCACCTCGGGAGTCTATCGATCGACTTACTTCCAAGACTAAGAGCACGTTGTCGCATGATCCTCTTGCAACTGAATACCTTTGGAAAGGTGAATTACCCCCAGCTGATGCCAAAGTTCTACCATGCAAAATCAGCGGAAGTGAAGAGGAACTTAATAAGACCTTGACACCTATGGAATCCCTTATCTTTGGAGTCTGTGACGAGGAATTGTCGAAAATGGCAGCCATTGGTGTGGATAGCAGGTTCCAGGGGATAGAAGTCGTTTACACCGACGGCACTCGTCGAAGCATCGGGCCTGGAAAGCACGCAATGCAGTACTATTCAATTGACGGCCCTGGTGGTGAGAGGATCGTGTACTTTTTTGCAAACCCGAGTGGCGGTCCCAGACCTACTAGTCTTCGTTTTATCACGAACTTCAACCGAAATCTAGTTTTCGGCAATGTTCACCCCGAAGCGACAAGATTCCCAACGCATGAAGATCAGGGCAGTGTTATCGTTGGTATTTACTGTTATTGGTGGAGCATGATGTCTTACTTTGGCGAGAATGTCGTCAACCACGAGCTAGACGGCATTGGAGGCTTCTCTGGCGAAACTGGCCAGTATCAAAACCCCGTTGTACAAACTGATTCAAAGGGGCTCGCCTGGAACCCAAGTCCTCCGCCAACAGCCATCCACGAACAAAGCCCTGTATTTGGAGAATCAGATAGCCCAGGGCAGAGGTATCGGGAGAACGCCCCAATACCTAGCCGTGATTCGACTGTTGCGTGGGTCGACCTTGGAAGGCCCTTCAAGAGCATCCGAGTTACCCTAGCTCATTCGACACGAGGAACGCCACAGCTTCCTTTGGTGGCAATCTCTTTCACTTACGCCGATGACAACAGCACAAAGTCCATTGGTCCAACTGAGTTTAGTCAACCAGATGGCCTCACAAAATATTTCCAACCATGGTGTTCATGTAATCTAGCCACCTCTTTCGAAGAAGAACTCAAAGCGCGGTCGCACTATACTCACGACGAATGGGATCTAGAAGGGTGCAACTTGGGGAGCATCAACCTTTGGCTTGATCCTCGACAAGTCCTGACTGGCCTGCAGTTTTTAACTCTACAAGGTAAAGAAAGTCCTATATGGCGAGTCTGGGCAAATAATCATCTGGGAACCCTTACCAACATGCCTTTGGTGAGCACGAGAAGTGATTGTACACCCGGGTTGAAGTTTTTCATTGATTCGAACGATAGGAGGGGCGAGGATAGTGAGCCAATCGTCGTAGCATTGCAGTTGATTGAGATCGAGAAGGATTAGGATACACCACAAATAGCATTTTGAAGATGGCCATTCTTTATTCTATGCCCATGGCTTATCAAAGATAGGCACAACTATGCCACGGACAGCATGTCACTAGACTTTTGGGGCGAGTTTGGTTTAGAAGTAACGAATTCAAGACTCTATTCAGGCTACCTCGAGTGTATATACTCAAAGTCTGGTGATTTCAATGGTAGGATTAAGTTTCTTCATATCCTTTATTCCTAGTCGGTTCATGTATACTCACATATCCTTACTATCACTATCAATCTTAATAAATGCATGTGTTCCCTGGCTGTACTGTACCTTGACTCACCAGTCCAGATACTTCTGGATTTTTATTTACCCTCCTCGTTCGGTTGATAGTCCTCGCCTGAGTCTGGAACATCCTTGAG